>JAVJIF010009386.1:0-154365 GCA_038442645.1 Agave tequilana
CTGAGCAGGAATCCCTAACCTTATCTATTTGACACAACCTGTATAAATAAGGGATCCTCCCAATGAGAAAAGGGACCACGATCGGAATTCAGAAACCGTAGCACACTAGAGATTCCCACCTGTAATCACCATTGATATAGTGAAATTCTCCTCTCTCTTCGTGATTGTTTCCATTTCAGATTTTCACGCAAGATCTGTATGTTTGCGCTTGTTGTGATTTTGGATTTAGCGTCTTCTCCCATTATTTTGGGTGCGTATATTGATTCCTGAAGAATTCACTCACTGCATTTGTGCTTTCATTACGATCCTAACCACCTCACAAAAGACCACGCTCACCACTCATGGCTCTTGAGCTATGATTGCCACCCGACATGACGTCAACGCTCTTGATGAACTTGACCCATCAGCCCTCTCTCGAGGACAACTCATCCAGATGATAGTCGACCAACGACAACTACTGAACGAGTATCGAGCGAAAGCCGACCGCGAGCGAGAACTGGTCGCCATCCATCGCGATACAGTCGAACGCGAGCGTGAGACGGTAACACAGGCCAATCATAAGCTGCTCACCGCAGATAAAGGTTTTGCGAGAAGCGTAGCAGTGGTCATCGAGTTTGGGCACCCAGGAGATTCTGACTTACTCTTTCCCCGAGATCAATCAACACCCTGCAACCCCGACCGACCTACGTTTTAAACTAAATAAGATGTGCTTTTCCCTATGCTCTACCTCTCTATTTTAGCAGAAATAGTGGATAGACTCCTAGTAGAAGTTGTGCACTCATCAAGAGATATATTTCAGAACTTAAATTTGAACTTTGAATATTAAGATAATTCTTTTCTTTTGACTTGGGAAGCAAGATATTATCAATTTTTGAATTTGAATTCTCCCTTTATCTTCAAACTTGATTTGATTTATCTAAAATTTTATGTGAAAATTCAATTCTGAATTGGTCTGCAGCTAGTTAGCGTGTTGATTGCTGAATATGACTCATCAAATGACAGAATTGGTATAATAATAAACATAAGAATTGTATCCATTTAAGTCATCTTTCTGTAACATCTTCAATCATCAGATTTGAGTTTTTATAACGAAAGTTATGATCAAATGCTAAAAGATATCCAGTCTGAATTCGAGTATAATTGATTTAGAACTCTGAATTTACTTGAATTTTTCTCCTTATCTTCAAATATGATTGCTTTATCTCATTCATTTATCAAGAGATATATCCTTAGAATCTTCATTTGAACTTTGAATTTTGAAAGAATATTCTCTCTCTTTAACATGAGAAACAAGTCATCTTCATTTTCGAGTTTAAATTTGAATTTTTCCCTCTTTATCTTTGACTTGGAGCTTAAGTAACATGAATTTAAGTTGATTTTCTCCTTTATCTCAAATTAGGATTGGGATTATCTCTAAATTTTTTTGGTTTGTTGGGCTTTTGAGCTTCTTTTTAATCTTTTGGGCTTCTTTTTTTTTTTTCTTCTTTTAATTAAAGAGGTATCATATTACTAAGAAAAAATACATTACATAGTATTGTTTTATAAAATAAATATGAAAATATGACTAAAAAATGCATATTTAATGAACAATCAACAGAGTTAAGGCATCACCAAATTTAGTTCAGTACCTGAGTACTGATTACCTATATAGCCGATGCAAAGCTCCCATCGTCATGATCATAATGCCTCAAAGAAATCCTGAATCAGACTCCGGATATGCAAGTTACGGCCTGAAAATGAAGAGATGCGCTAACGGGTCTGGATCTATCTGAACCCTTAATGTTCACGCTGGTTGGATCAACTGTAGCCGAGTTTGTAAGTTAAACCCGTATTCTTTTCATCTTTCTTGAGTGCGGAAAGGGGCGTGCTGCTAGTGGATCGGGTTGGCTCTGCAGTGGGAAATTAGATCCGGGTCGGATCGAGTGGTGGTACCAGTCGGTGTAAGAGAGAAATCGGGTCGAGTTGAATCTATTTATGAACCGACTTGTCTTAGTGGTTGACAACAACAACAAAGGTTGGAGGAAAGGGAAGTGCTGAGAGGAGTTGGTGGGGGATTGCAGGCGGAGGATAGAACGGGTAAAGAAGGCATCGGCTGCACGCAGAGGCGACGACTGCAGGCAGAGGAGGTGGCGATGCGAGGGGGAAGGAAGAGGGAAGATCTGTGGTGGTTGATGAGGTTTGGATCTGGAGGTTGACAACGATGAGTCGGCATGGAAGTGAGAGTTGGCGTGGATGCAGGTGAGGGGACGAGCAAAGGGATCGGTGTCACCGACGGACAGGTATGCTCAGATGAGAACCAGGGGAAGAGAAGAGGGCGAGTTGGTTTCTTGTAGAGAGAGATAGATAAAGGGAGGGAGAGGAGAACCAAGGCAATAGCGGAAAGAAGGGAGTTAGAAAAGTTGATGACGGTGGGGCAAACTACAAAGGTTGGGTTGCGGGAAGAGAACGAGAAGGAGATGAAGTTAGGGTTGGGGGGGGAGAGGGAACTCTTGCGGCTTGGGTTTGTGTATTTTTTTTGGGATGCTGGCGGAAAGGAGAAGAAGGAGGTGGGGCAGGGAAGTGGCGGCGGTGGGGAAAGGAGAGAGAGAAATTAGGTTAGGGTTTTGTGGAGAAGGGAAAATTTTGTGGATGAATATTTTTTTTTAGATTTTTAGCACTGATACCAATATGATGGAGAACAAATACAAGTTTGAAAATCTCTCCCTAAGGTTTCTCACCCGAGCACATTGACGACAAAATTTTTCAATGCAAATTTTAATTCATCCAAATCTAAGGAAAACAATAAGCAGTTTTGGCCTTAAATAAGCTTACGTCAACATAGAATCCGATCACAACCGATGTTGGACTAAAAGAAGACTAAATATCTAAAATACAATAAAGAACAAAAATAGAACTAAGATAGCTAGTCCAACTAGGATCAAGTTCTCAAGCAAACTGGCGACGTCTCCTGGTGTAGAACCGCAATCCTGGAGTGATGTCCCCATCCGGGGGGGGGGGTGTAAATACATATGGAATACGGAATTGTCTGTAGTGATGGTATATATAAATACAAAATATAAATACGGGGATGGTCAAGAGGGGTGTTCAAGACAGAGAGATATATAAAATACGGAAACACTAAATACAACAAGGTCTTATACAGGAAGAGGAGAGGAAGGTGTAAAATACACATACGGAATACAGAATTGTCTATTACAGTTTTTTTTTTTTTGTTGTTTTGGGGTTGGAGGGGGGGTAATTACGGATGGTATAAAATTCGGTCAGACTGTGTCTAAGACAAAGAGAAATATAAAAATATGGAAATACAGAATCATGGATTCATGTCCAAGACAAGGTCTTATACATACAGAAAAGGGATTGTGTAATACAGTTGGGGGGTGGGGTGGGGGGTTATGTATAAATACAATATATGTTAAATACGGAATGGGGATAACATGACATATCCAAGACAAAGAACAGATGAGGTTTTGTTCTCCTTGTTGTTACTGTTGTATGTTGGGTCTTGAAATCAAACGATATTTCAAACCTTGCTTGCTCAGACCATTTCAGGTTTCTAAAATTTCAGTTCTTGACATGTTTGATGCTAGGATGATTGATTATCAAAATTTGCTCCCTTCACATTTGATTTTTCTTGCTCTTATTGCTTGATTTCTAGTAGGTCATATTTTTGCGTAGCGGCATTGCCATCAGAGTAAATAAGAAAGGACAGACCTAAATTTTGGTACTGGTTCATTTCCTATGATATGTGAGAAGAGATTATTGATATCCACGGATCTCTTCTCTATTCTGCAATTTTTTCTCTTTCGAAATAGCGAAACTAGATCCGATATTGCCCGAGAATGTAGTGTTGGAGAGAGAGAGATTTCTACTGAGGGAGTTGACCCGGACTGTCAAGGGATCGTCGAGGAAGTCGGCGACAAGAGACGACGGCAGAAACCAGCAATTGTTGGAGAGAGAGAGATTTCTACTGAGGGAGTTGACCCGGACCGTCAAGGGATCGTCGAGGAAGTCGGCGACAAGAGACGACGGCAGAAACCAGCAGCAGCAGTTCTGGCAGAGGTCGGTCGACCGGTCCGGTCGACCGACGTGCACACGTGCACAGGTGTCAGGCGGTCGACCGGTCCGGTCGACCGCTCTAGAGGAGCCAGCTTACGGGAAGAATTGGTCGACCGTTCCGGTCGACCGACAGGAAGCTCAAAGTCACGGGAAAAATCGGTCGACCGTCCCGGTCGACCGACCTGGAGAGATTAAGCCTCTCAGTGTGTATCGGTCGACCGGTCCGGTCGACCGATCGACGGGTTTGGGCAAAAATCTGCTACTCCGCAAATTGCGGAGCAGCGAGTATAAATAGTATCTGGGCTGTTTCTAGGGTTTCTAACCTGCAAAAAAGGAAGGCTTAGGGTTCTCTTGTATTCAAAGAGGCTAAGAAGCCATTGTAATCATCTTCCTAATAGTAAATCTCTCCATTGATTGCCCCGAGGACGTAGGCACGTTAGCCGAACCTCGTTAGATCCTGTTTTTTGCGATTGGTTTGTTCTTCGTGGTTTGATTTCATTGTTTCTGTGATTGAGATCGATTGGATCCTCTATTGGTTGTTGTCTCCCGCGCGCAACAAGTGGTATCAGAGCATCTAGGTTGCTCTTTGGGATTTCTGAAGATCCGGAGGCCTCGAGATCGGATCCGGTGGAGATCGTGTGTCGATCTCAGATCTGAGGTATTGGGTGTTCGAGGGATCGTGTGTCGATCTCCGGAGGACTCAAGGAGGGTTTTTTGGATCGGTGGTGAAATAGATCTGGTGAGAAACTCGAGCTAGGGTTTCACGGAAGAGGTAAAAATCACATTTTTATCTCGGTAATAGATCTATTTTTCAAGTTATTTGATCTTCCGCATAGTTAGAGGGTCAAGGAAAGAATCTCAATGGCAGAGGAAGTTGCATCTGTTAGAACAATGAATACTCACCCTAGAATCGAAGTTGTTAAGTTCAATGGCACTAACAATTTTGGGATGTGGAGGTGTGAGGTGATGGATGCGTTGAACGCATCTAATCTGGAGGATACTCTCCTATTGGAGAGGAAGAAGAACACTACTACCGAGGAGGAATGGGCAAAGATGAATAGGTCGGCATGTGGCTTGATTCGTTCATGCTTGACACAAGACATCAAATACCTTGTGCAACATGAGACGAGTGCAAAGAATCTGTGGGAAACCCTAGAGAAGAAGTACTTGACCAAAAGTGTGGAGTCAAGATTACAGCTTAAGAGTAAGCTGTATAGCTTCAGAATGAAGAAGGGATGCACAGTAAATGAGCACATAAACCGATACACAAAGCTCCTTATGGACCTGATAAACGTGGATGTCATGGTAGGAGAGGAAGACAAGGCAGTCATTCTCCTGAATTCACTCCCACCGGAGGAGTATGAGACATTTACTATGACGTTTATCAATGGTAGGCAGACATTGGACTACCATGAGGTGTCTTCTGCATTGATGAGTTATGAAACAAGGAAGAAGGAAAGACAGTCTTCTCAGTCAAGCTCAGTGACAGAGGCGTTGGAAGTAAGGGCAGAAATTCATCAAGGAAGGGCAGAGAGATTGGAGGAAGATCGAAATCCAGGCCAGGGTTCAAGGACCTAAAAAGAAATCAGTGCATTTTCTGTAGAGAAATTGGGCACTGGAAGGTAGATTGCCCAAAGTTCAAGGGAAGAAGAAGGAGTCGAATGCTGAAGCAAATCTATCAAGGTGACGAAGACTCAGAGGAGTAGTTCACAGACAGATGGAGCAGATTCGGACTCGTCGGGATTCTCTTTTTCAGTCAGTTCTCCCATTGTTGGAAACTCATGCAAAGATGAGTGGATTCTGGATTCAGGTACAACATACCATGCATGCCCTAATAGGGGCTGGTTCACCAGTTTTGAGAAGCTGGAAGGTTGCTCGGTTGTGATGGGTGATGATCACTCATGTAGCATGGAGGGGTTGGTACAATCCCAATCAGAATGTTTGATGGGACAGTAAGGGAGTTGACAGGTGTGAGGTATGTACCTCAGATGAAGAGAAATTTAATCTCCTTGGGAACTTTGGAAGCATCGGGCATGATGATATCGGTTCGAGATGGCGATCTCAGGATGATCAAGGGCTCGATGGTTGTGATGAAGGGCGTCCGCCGAGGAAATCTATACTACTTGAAGGGTAGTACGAATACAGATCAGGTGGAGACTTCGAGTACAACAGATGAGGTTGGCCTGGGGATCTGGCAGGAAAAAGCCGGACAAGAAGAAGAATCTTTGCGAGCTCCTGCAAAGATGGAATCAGTAGAAGGTGCTGCTACCTGTAAGTCAGAAGGTGGACACAGGGTTCTGGACAAGAAGAAGGTGAGTTTCAGCACCAGTTCTCACCACTATGAAGGTCTTCTTGATCGTGTTCACGTGAGTGTATGGGGACCTGCTAAGACGGCATCGCTTGGAGGTCACAGGTACTTTGTCTCGGTTATTGATTGTTCATCTAGGCAAGTTTGGATATATCCGATAAGACAAAGGGGTGAAGCCCTAGATGTGTTGAGGAAGTGGAGCGGAAAAATGGAGAGGCAGATAGGTAGGAGATAAAGGAGCTTCATATTGGCAATGTTGGAAAAGACATTGACCAATTCCTACAGTTTGGCCAGAACACAGGAATTGCTACACACTTCTCAACAGGTATAAATGAGTTGGCTAAGGATGTGGTCCGTCCCTTGCTGGAGGAGGTTCGGAACTATTGTCTAATGCAGGATTGGACAAGTCGCTTTGGGCTGAGGCGATAGAGTATACTAGCCATCTCAAGAATCAAAAGACTGCGATAGGAGATAAAGCTCCATTGGAACATTGGTCTGGGAAAACAGCTCAATATCATGGTTTGCTGCGGGAATTTGGAAGTCCGGCTTACTTCAGTGCCAAGAATGGCAAGGTGAATCCGCAAGCAAGGAGGTTTGTCTATTTGGGCGTCAAGAAGAACAGCTACAGGTTGTGGGATCCCAAGGACAAAAGGATAGTTATGAGCAGGAATGTCACATTTGGAGAGGCTTCAGAGTTGAAGTCCATCGTCTCTCAGCAGGTGGAGAGGACGAAGACCAAGGGAGGATCGCAGCGGGTGGAGGTCGATGCTACTCCATCATCTCCAGGTGGTTCGGCATCAAAGGAGACTTCATCGGTGGTGACACCGGGTGGAGATCATAGTTACAAGAGTGATGCTGAACAGGTTGATGACATTGCAAAGGATGTCGAGTTGAGTGCAGCCATTGGAACCAAGGGAGACCACGTTCGTGGTTAAAGAAGGATGAATCTCAAGCTTGTGAACGCGACAAGCTCAAGTTGAAGGCCGTTGCTCTCCATGATGGTCAGGGGAAGATTCATATGACTCAGTCTGACAGGTTCACTGCTGCAGGAACAGGAATCAATATTCGAGCTTGATGAAGCTCATTTTAATGAACTACGGTTGGCTTGATCCTTTTGGGCAAAGGTACGTAGGCAGCCGTAAAGGCGCAGCCATTGGTGATGCAACTCTTATGAAGCTATGTCTGGGTTCTCGAGAAGTTGTTTGGAGCTTCACGTAGAGGTGAAGAAGTATGGTCAATGGAGCTTCACGTAGAGTTGAAGAGACTTCATGCAGAGGTGAAGAGACTTCATGTAGCGGTGAAGTGGTGTGACCAGTTGGTCTTCACGTAGAGGTGAAGAGTTGTGATCTCGAAGAACAGTTTTATCTTCCGGAGAGGAGATGTGGAGCTTGCATAAGGAGTGGTGTGCATCCAGTTGAAACCGATGATGTTTGGTGTGCTCTTTGCAGACTTGTTTGGACCGTCAGTGGAAGACAGGTAGACTAGATAGAGCTGGTCAATTGAAGAGTCAGTGTTGACTCATGTGAAAGTCTTCATGAGGTCGGGAAGTTGCGAAGAAGGAGCCATGGTTGATGATCGGCAAGCGTAGAAATTCTCCTAAGGTGAAGTATAGGGAAGGCATATGTGGTGCATTCCAGTGGATAGATGAGCCAAAGATTCCAAGCCGAGATCGTGTGTCGATTTCGTCCGGTGCGCGCAAGCCGAGATCGTGTGTCGATTTCGCCGAGATCGTGTGTCGATTTCGCCAAGTGTTGGACCGGGGTTCGTTGGATGTCGGCTCAGATTTTGGAATCTTCGCCGAGGTGGAGAATTGTTGGAGAGAGAGAGATTTCTACTGAGGGAGTTGACCCGGACCGTCAAGGGATCGTCGAGGAAGTCGGCGACAAGAGACGACGGCAGAAACCAGCAGCAGCAGCAGTTCTGGCAGAGGTCGGTCGACCGGTCCGGTCGACCGACGTGCACAACGTGCACAGGTGTCAGGCGGTCGACCGGTCCGGTCGACCGCTCTAGAGGAGCCAGCTTACGGGAAGAATCGGTCGACCGTTCCGGTCGACCGACAGGAAGCTCAAAAGTCACGGGAAAAATCGGTCGACCGTCCCGGTCGACCGACCTGGAGAGATTAAGCCTCTCAGTGTGTATCGGTCGACCGGTCCGGTCGACCGATCGACGGGTTTGGGCAAAAATCTGCTGCTCCGCAAATTGCGGAGCAGCGAGTATAAATAGTATCTGGGCTGTTTCTAGGGTTTCTAACCTGCGAAAAAGGAAGGCTTAGGGTTCTCTTGTATTCAAAGAGGCTAAGAAGCCATTGTAATCATCTTCCTAATAGTAAATCTCTCCATTGATTGCCCCGAGGACGTAGGCACGTTGGCCGAACCTCGTTAGATCCTGTTTTTGCGATTGGTTTGTTCTTCGTGGTTTGATTTCATTGTTTCTGTGATTGAGATCGATTGGATCCTCTATTGGTTGTTGTCTCCCGCGCGCAACATGTAGGACTTAATCCGAACCTCATTAAATTAGTGAATTTTCTTTTGTTCTTGTTCTTAATCTCGGTTTTAATTCATTCCTAGCAGATTGCTTGATGTCAGAGAAGCAAAATGATGAAGCTTGTATACTGAATATGAAGTTTATAATTGATAATACCAGGATCCCTCAAAATAATTGACAATACTAGAAGGGGATATAATAGTTGTTGAAGATAAACATGATAGTCTCCATCTGAACTGGCTCTGATGGGTTCTTGCTTGCTCCAATTCAAAACTCACATTCGTTTAGTTACTAGGATTTGGTTATTGTACCAGGAATTGAATATGAGCACAAATTAGTTTTCTAAACAAGTGGAGATGTGGCAAATTTTAATTATCCAGTTCGGCCACATAGTTATTAGCTGTTGCATAAGCCAAATAGAGGCCTGACACTATTTAAGATCCTGTCATCCAAAGCTGCACGCAACAGAACACACCGAAATACAAATGAATGTTCACATTTATTCACATAAAGAACCGCAATGGAAGGTAAACTCAGTCATGTGATTACATCTCTTGTGTTCATATACATCAGTAAATTGTGTCATGGTTTATGTCCAAATTATCACAAATCTCACCCATGGACAAAAGATCAAACAACCCACCTCCTTGTAACTGACTTTCAGTCTGGAACTGCGACTGGAACTCACCGTAAATATCCGTGTCTCCCAATCCGTGAAGAAACTCACCATTAGATTTCCCGTGGACTGGCATAGGTGCAGGCTGAAAGACCTGATTGATCTGTTGAGAGTTTGAGTCCCATTGGCAACTCATTGCGCCGTTAACATGATCAGTAGATAGCCAGTCAGCAATATAATATTCGGTAACCCTTTGGATGAGCCTTGGTCAGTAAGGACTGGCCTGAGTCTACCAAGGATGATTCAAATTGTTCTGCAGATTCAGCTGACAATTGGTTATTTGGATCACGAGAGAACTGTCTAGTTTCCGAGATTTGGTTGGCTGAATCTTGAGATTTGGATGACGGTGATGCATTATTGGGATTGACTCTCTTCTTGAGGTAGGAGTTCCAGTAGTTCTTCACTTCGTTATCGGTTCTTCCAGGCAGATGCATCGCTATTTGTGACCATCTGTTGTGACAAGACATTATGCTTGGAGTTAATTTACAATTTCTTATATTTCTTGAAAGAGCAACTCCGAGCATCAAATTCAAAATTTCAAATTCTTTAAGCATTTACAATCATATGCCTAAACGTAGATTTACCTTTCCTTCTAATCTGAAATTTAAACTAGAAGTTGATTTCTGAAATCTTCCAACATCATTGTCCATATACACATATACTCGGGCTTAATTAGGCCTAGAGAAGTCAAATTAATAGACATAGGTTGAGCCTGTCTCGTTACGAATCAAACTTAAAATACCTCTCCTTTAGCAATCAAACTTAAAAATAAAGCTTGAGCTTAGTTTGTGTTTTTTAACTGAAAGCTTGCACAATTTATAACCTAACTATAAGGAATCTGAACTGAGTTATTCATTTGGAGAAAAGAAATAAGGAAGGAATCTGAACCCGGAGGTGGAAGTCTTGCCAGATAAACTATGAACCAGGTAAACCCTAGCCATTGGAGAAAACTTGCATCTTAATTAAACAGAAAATTGCAAAGTATAGCATGTGTCATTAAGTTAATCTAATAAAATATACAAACTATGATTCACATCAAATAGTTTAATGGGCAGACAACTAAGCTAATGGATTTCAGTTCACCAATTGGAACCAATGATTGATAAGATGGTTTCAAGATGAAACCAACGATTTTATTAGTTTATCCTCAGTAACAAAACAAAGTGGAACCCCACCTTTCTTTAAAAATCTAGGTGGAATGTAAGATGGCAGTTCTTTATTCAAAGCATATGCCTAACAGGCTAAGAATGTTGAAGTTCTAATACTTGTTGCCTTGTATCTTTCGTTATTAACTTCCCTCAAAATTATTTAGTTTGCATAGCTCTCAAACTCTTCTCTCTGCTTGTCACTTATGTCAATATCAGTAAAATTTGAAATAGTGATCAGATCTCATTTGGAAAGCTGTAGTTTAATTAAGCTCAAGGCTGACTTTTCTTTCACCAGCAACCTATGAACATCAAACAATACATAATGAGATGCTTACTTGTTCCCCAGTGCAGCATGAAGATTCAAAACTGTTTCCTCCTCTTCTCGCGAAAACATCCCCCGTTTCAGTCCTGGCCTCAAGTAATTGATCCATCTTAGCCTGCAGCTCTTTCCATTTCTTTGCAACCCTAGAGAAACATTTTGGACAGATTAATAAAAGAGACGTCGGTAGAAAGTTTGAAGCTCCGAGTCGGAAAATTCAGGCGCAGTTGGAAGTTAGATGTGCATACAGGGATCAAAGTAAAGATAATTGTGAAATAATTTTGGGACACGAAGAGTAGCCATTTCAAAGGTTAAAAAGAAGGTATTGTACTCTTTGCAATTATTTCTAGACTTGATTTTCTTACAAGTGGTGAAAAAATTGTTTACTTTGGACAAGTGTTCCATTAGATAAATACCAATGTAATTCTAGGACAATGATTGATTGTTCTCATACAAAAACTTCGATCTGGAGAATATCCATGTTAGAATGAACATATGCAACTTCCTTGAAGTAACATCAATGACTTATCTAATAGACTCCACCATTATCATCATCATCATCATCCAAAGTTTTTTCCACGGAAATAGGGACGGCTATAGACCACAATGCTAAGGTTTATAGGATTGACCAAAATTTCAGAGAGGGGCATTTAGTTCTTACCCTGACATCAGCCTGTATGAATTGGTTCCTAATATTTGTTAAACACGAAAATTAACATGAAAGGGACTCATCAATAAAACTTAAGGCAAGTCATACTCGGATACCAAAATTTGTAGTAGGAAACTACATCCTTTTCAAAGGCAAACCAAAAGACCATTGAATGTCACCAAGCTTCTAGGAGTCAGTAGGCTTTAAGTAGCATGAAATCAACTCACAATGTAATTCTAAACGATGACAAAAAACCTGATCAACTCAAGATTTTTCAGTACAAGGCACATTGTAATAATACGATAAGAGAACCCCAACCTATCTATTAAGAGCTATAAAGCCTTTAGAAAAACTCACCAGCTTTGATAGGAACTGAACTCCAGCAGCCATGGCCGTGCTTGAGGATGTAATCCCTCAGCCTTTGGTCTTCATCTGGTGACCATAGACCCTTCCTATAGTTCGTCTTTGGCTTCTCACAAGTCCGGCACCCCATTGTCCTCTTGAGATGAAAAAGGAAGGCACATGCTTTAGGATTTTAAAGGACATCTACTCCTAAAGAAAAGGACTAGTTAATTAAATTACTAATATGGAATTAAACTGAAAAGAATAAAAAATTTCAATTGATTACGACATTTGAAGATGTCAGTTGTGGGTTTCCACCAGCTCATCTTCTTCATGACTTGGCTCACCTCGTATCGAGTCGGCTAATGAAGGTGGGAGCAGTCAAAATTCTCAATCGACCAGTTGTGATCCTTGAAGGAGTTAAAGGAATGAGTTCTGAGTATAAGAGTTATGCAATCATATGTCAATCATTGTAGGGCATCCAGCTCCTTGACACTAGCCATAGGTCCCATGAATGTTTTCAAGGTGTGCTACTCGTTTCTTCAAACCAACGAGAAAAATGACTGACAGATTGAAAAGGTCATATTTGAATATGAAAAGGCGTTCTGTTTCTTGAGGGACATGAAAAAGGACCCATGAGCTCAATATTGAAGTGATTTGTTGTGCCAACTTAATTCTTATTCGCTGTTAGGACAATATAAACAGTGTTCTTTCACCTAATCCTTTTTACTTTCTCTGTTTGATTCTTCTTTCTTCAGTACATGTGCTTGATTCTAAAAGAACCGTAGTTTTACTAAATGTTTTTGATTTTTTTTTCAGATGAATAAAAGATTGTGAAACAATGATAATTGTTCTTCTCATCGTTTTCAATCGCATTCTCTCCTTAGGATGTTTCTGAGATTTCTGATGCTTGTACCATCATTCTGTTCAGCTTTTGCACATTTTGAATCTATACTTCACAATCTCACTAACTAAAGATATTGTAAACATTTTATGGACATCTTGTGTATTTTTTTTCTAGACAACTTAATTTGTTCAAGTATGTAAAAAGAACAAGTGCATATATAAACTTTTCGGAATTCTGAACTTGATATTTATACTGAAAAAACATAATAATAGAAACTACTAGAATTTACGCTAAATATTCTTCCCATTGCTATTGTAATGATGAATGTTAATCACGTTACTGTAATAAAGTTTTCCAGAGTTCATTTTACAGAACTGGGATATTTTGATGGAAGTCAACTTTCAACCTGCGCCTGATCTATGTGTTAAACATACAAGTATACACTTTTTTCTTATAGGTGTTCACATGCTACACATTATTGCAAAGGGATCATACATCTATTGCCAGGCCGACAAACAAATACTCAAAGATATCGTAGTCTGAATATTCACATACATTTTTGATCCAATAATTGAAGCATATAGGGTCAGATAAACTTTTTGGTGATCCAGTTGCCTGATCTCATAAGCAACCCAAGTTGAATTTGTATATTGTTGGCAATGAACGTGCTCAATTATATACCCCATCAACTGGCTTCAATTAGTTTATAGTCACACATTCTGTTTTATTTAGATTTATTGCCTTTTGGACAACTATGCGATCTTTATTTTATCTCATCTATCTACTTCAACAAGCAAGCTTGTGTACTTGTTTAAAGGGCCATCGTGCCTAAATCTATTATAAAAAATTATTGTGAGAGTCTCTCTCATTCTATTAGTGGGAAGCTAATTTTATATGTTTGTACTTTGCTTGAAAAGAATGGAGCAAAAGCAAATCAGAATCGAACACATAAATTTCAACTTTGTGCTTGAGAGTTTTATAGAAGAAGAAAGATATGGACTTGATTTTCATGTAATTAGAAAAAGATTGCCCTTTCATTGACAATTTTTTTATGAAACCTCCATTGTCAATGAAAAACTTTGCAGGACTAAATTAGAATAACTCCATATGCTAGTACTTGTTGAAAATATAACTTATTAGGCATCATTTTCATAAGGAGAATTTTTTTTTTTTTTTAAAACAAGTTCCAATTTTTTTACATGAAAACTAGCCATAGTTAGGACCACCAGGATACCATATGAACTTTTCAAAGAATTATATAAATTTTAATTGGTAAAGATTATTTTCTTTCACTCTAAAAGACTCATTTGACAGATGGGAAAAAATGCCAGAAGATTCTTCGTGTAATTAGAAAAAAAAAATTAGCCATTCATCGACAATTTATGGAAATTCCATTGTCAACCAAAAACTTTGCAGGACTGAATTAGAATAAATGACTGCATAATGCTAGTTTTTTGTTGAAAATGACTTATTAAGAACAATCTTCATAAGAATATTATTTGTGCAAATTCTGTTATAACCAGGGGCAGATCCACATACACACTAGACTGAGCGGACGCTCACATTGGGTTTTTTAAAATATATATAGTAGTATATATAATTTGTAATTTTTTTTTTACATGATCTCCTCTTTTTAGATTAGTTTTACTATAATAAAGATACTTTAGAGCTCTAAGCCAAGTGGTAATTTATAAAAATATGTTTTTGGAGATTCTAAGTTCAAATCTTTGGTGCCAATTTTCCCCCTTTGTTGTCCTTCTTTTCTATTATATTTACGTCCACACTTAAATTCTATTACATTTACGCTCACACTGAAAAAAATATCTTGCGCCCGCCGCTTGGTATAATAAACTTTTTACATGAAAATTATTCGTACAAAGGAACCTTTCGAAGATATATACATCTTAACAGATAACCCATATTTTCGTCCACTCTAAAAGTCTCAATTACAACAACAACAACTAAGCCATTTGTCCCAAGTATTTGGGGTAGGCTACATGAACCAAAAGAGAATTACGCCGGATCGGGCACATGGATCAGCTTTCTCTATTAATTCCTATCGAGCAATATGTCTTCACTAAGACCTTTAGCCTCTATATCTTGTTGTATTACCTCCATCCATATTTTCTTCGGTCTCCCCTGCACTCTTTTAACTTGCCCTAAATTGATATGCTCTACTCGCCAGACTGACGCATCTGTGGGTTTACGTCGCACATGATCAAATCATCGTAGGCGGTTTTCTCTCATCTTCTCTTCTATAGAGGCTACACCTATCTTAGTATGAATATCCTCATTTCTCACCTAATCTCTCCGCGTGTTATCACACATCCAACGAAGCATGCGCATCTCTGCTATACTCATCTTCTGGGCATGATGTCTCTTATTGCCCAACATTCTGTGCCATATAATAAAGCTGGCCTAATAGCAGTCCGATAAAACTTTTCCTTGAGCCATATTGGAATGTTACGATCACATAAAACTCCTGTTACGCTCCTCCATTTCAACTAGCAGGCTTGGATCCTATGGTTGACATCACTATCGATCTCCCCATTCTTTTGGATAATAGAACCCAAGTACTTAAAATGACTGATCATCGGTATTTCTTGTCCATCTAGTCTCACAATACTATAATTTCGGATTCTCCGTTTACTGAATTTACACTCCATATCCTCTGTTTTGGCCCTACTTAATCTAAAACCTCGAGATTCTAGATTTTGTCTCTATAACTCCAATTTGGCATTTACCCCAGCTCTCGTCTCATCGACTAGGACAATATCATTAGCAAATAGCATGCACCACGGTATCTCATCCTGAATAGCTCTATGTTTGGTGAGAAAAAAATTGAAGATCGAGGTGTAAATTCTTTATCTGATTATAAAGAAAATTACAACGGATTAATAATCTTTTTACAAGAGAGGGGAAATATTCAAGCTCAAATCTCTTCTTTGTTTAATGCCGGGTTCTTGATGTGGCGATAGAAAGTGAATCTTATTTTTCAATGGCCGGGTGAACGTCAGGACCTCTTGAGAATCCTCTCTTTGGATGGTGGACAAAGTAATACACTTTCTGTCTAACAACAATCTCAAATAGACTGTAGGCAAAAACAAATTTGTACGCAGCAAGTTGTTAGAAGAGTTGAACTCTCTCTTTCTTTTAGCTAGAGATCTTGGTCCTTCTACGGCTTACAACTGAAGTTCTTCTAACTAAAGATTTTTTCGACCCCTCTTCCATAGCAAACTGGGCTATTTATAGAGGTTTCAGGGGGTAAAAGTGTCCCCTAAAAATGCTCCATAATGGGGGTTAACTCCCTCATTACGTGGGCAGTAATTGACCCAGTAATGAGGGCAGTTATAATCGAGATGCAGGATTTGGGTCTCGCATTTTGCCATTGAGGTAATGCTTGAGAAACACGAGCTTCAAATTCTGCGTCGAGCTTCACGTGAGACGCGGGCTTTGGACTCTGCATCTTGATACTGCAGTAATGCACGCGGCTTTCATGCTCCGCGTCTTAGTCATTGCAGTGATGTTGAGACGCAGGTTTCAACCCTCGCATCTTGGTGCTGCGCTGGTGGCGATGATTAGCCTTGCGTCTGGAGTTTGGATTCTCTTTTTGGTGACTTATTTTAAGTGATTTTAGATAGCCTACAGAACCCCCTCTAAAGTTTTCGATATTCCGCAGTTGACTGGGACGGATTTCAAAATACTTTGGGCTCTTATTGAATTCATACTTCTCATGATTAGACTGACAATCATTTGAGATACTATGAGCTTGATCTTATCTGGAGTATGATTTTCGTGAGCGTACTATAAAACCCTTTGAAGTCACCAGAGATGATCATGGTAAGTGTCTAGATGCGCAGTTCAGACCTCTTCCATGCTCTGAGCTGGTTGTTGGTGTACTGTTGAACTGGGGGTAAACAGTTGTCTGCTTATACCAGTGTACTGTTGAATTGATTTGCAGAAGTAAGACTGAATGCAAGTCTTGTAGACGCAGGGGTCATGTTGCTTTAGAGATGCAATCCTCACTTGGAGTGGGGACGCATATATTAATTTGATAAAGAAACACGGCCTCTGGAGGGACGCGATCTTTGAAGTGAAGACGTAGCTCTCACTCTGTTGACTAGACACGATTTTGCCCTTACTGAAGAGGCGCGACCTTTGGAGGGACGCAATTTTCGTTAAACGCGAGTCCCGCGTTCTAGGCGCGTTGCCACATGTCTGGCGGAGTTGAGGGGACATCCTTCCTTTGACGCGCGAAATTCGCATCGCATTTAAGATGCATGCCACGCATCGGGCGGGGATTAGGCCTAGAGACCTGCGCCGCCTATCTCTGCGGATCACTGTGCCTATAAAAGGCAACAGTCTTTCAAGAGTCATCGTTAGACTCTTCTTCTTCTTCTTCACTGAGCTTTTATCAAGGGTTAAGAAAAGCTTAAAGTTTTTTCCATTTTCATCATCTTCAACACCGATTTCACGATTGCGATGGCACCAAAAGCCAAGCATGTTGCTTCGTCCTCGAGTGCTGCTGCCTCTGAGACTCAAATGGGCGGTCCTTCCGAGCAGGAGGCCCCCAATTCAAGTAGTAAGATCATCTGATCTGATTTTCGCCATTGAAGGGGCTTAAAGAGTTCTCTTAACTCTTAAGTATCTTTTGAATGTAAGCCGCCAACGCGAGGATCATGCTCGTGTTTAATTTTCAGACACAGCTCTTGAATTGGTAGGCAAGACGCGAGTTTGACGACTTCCGCGTCTTTGCTTCATCATCTTGAGTTCGTATTTGTTTGTTGAACACGGGCCTCATTGAGCCCTACATTTTGAGCTTAATACTCAGATTTTTCTAAGTATGGGAGGTTTAGACGTAGACTTCATGTGATCCTTTGTCTTTAAAGCCAGGTGTAGGTTTTACTGAGTCTCGAGTCTGAGTCCGATACTTAAATTTTTTTCTAAGTTATGGATTTTTAAATGCAGGCTTCATGCAAGCCTCGCATTTTTGAGTTTAGATGCGAATTTTGCTGATTTCTGCGTCTGGATTCATTTCTGCATTTGAATTTCAAACATCTAGCCATTTTCTTTTAGATTCCTGACTAAGTGTTGTCTTCTTTGCAGTGCGATACTCTTCTAACCCCTTGTCCAAGAAGTGCCACTTTGGGCACGTAGGTGGCGCTGATCGTAATCTGACCTTCCTGCTTTAGAAGACTGCCCCGTGACTACTGGTAAGTCAAAGGAGCAAAAGGAGAGGATCGCCAAGGCCAATATGGTGACCCTTCAGGAGATTATCTCTGATGGGCTGTTTGAGATGGATTCTCGTACTCTGCTAAGGAAGACTGCTTTCTTCTTTTTTGATGCCATTGACGAGGATGATAGGATTCTTCATGACGGAGATTATAAGTGGTTTCGTCAGATAGGGGACAGCAGGTTCTTTCTTCCCAATATGGAGAGGATGTATTCCTTATCCTATCTTCAGCATATGTCTATTCATCTCACGATGGAGTGGGATCTTTCCCGGTTTGTCTCTGGCGTATCTCTCGGCAGATTAGGCGCCAAAGAAGCATACCCTGCTGGCCATGGGAAAGATGTCTTCGGTTTATTTTCCGGGTTAGTTAGGCCTGAGTATCCGATAGGAGAACCCCCTCAGCTAGCCACCACCTTCACCAATCAGTTCTTGAAAGCTAGGGGTGATTTTTTCGTCGATTTTCGCCCGCTCGGATGGGTCCATTCTACCGAAAAATCATGATGGGGTAGAATAGTCGGATTTGTTCTTGTTGAACTCGGGGCTCTGTGCAATAGGTGGGATTATATCATTCGGTTAGGACTATACAATATGGTCTCTCGCAGAGTTCTCACAATTTCTATGGCATCCTAGAGCATTATAATCCTCTGACGGGCACATTTTTTACCCCAGCTAGAGAGATTGGGCTTGCTCTTCATGAGCTATATGAAGTCCGGGCTAGTTATGAGAGATACCCCTTATGAAGAATATGTCCAGACTTCTGAGGAGCTTCACCTCTTGAGGAAAGAGGACCCTCAGGTGTATGAGACATACTGGGAAGCGTTGTGCCACTTTCACATATGCGAGCAGATATCCTCCAGGAGGAACAGGGGTATCAAGCAGATGTCCTGGGCGAGCTATCTGTTCAACGGCATAAATGAGAAAGATAGCCCAGTGACCAGCTGGCCCCCTGTCCTGACGAGAAAATTACTGAGAGGATTAATGCCTCTACAATTTCCTACACCATTGAGTCGAACGAGGACACTTTCAGACCTAATGTGGTCTTTGAAAGTTTTCATCACCAGACCCGAGTTCCCATTTCTGATCGGGCTCTATTGGCGGGCTTCCTTATACTGTGGCTGAAGCGTTGTGTTGTACCAACGCTGCCGCATAAAGTAATCGTTGCTGAGATGTACCCGGCGGTCTTACTTGCCTACGGGAAATCTATCACTTTCCTTCTAGCGATGGTAACCGGACTTCAGAGTGGATTACGGGCTCTGGTCAAAAGCCTGTGCCAAGTGGAGGCCATTGTAGATTCTGAGGGTAGGCCAGTGGTCGATTCGGAGGGAAGGCTGAGAGTGAAGACCCCTAATCCTAGGACTGAGCTTCCATATACGTACCTGATGGCCTGGTACGTTATGCACTGTCCTTCACTGATGACGGCGGTGTCTCTTTCCAAAGGTTTTGTTCCTTCGTGCAGAGCTGGAGAATTCGATTTGGACTCACTACAATATGTTCTTTGTTCAGAAATCCATTCTGAACATTTCGAACTATCAGCTCGACCGTTGCTTCCCTGAGATTGCTGATGCATCCTATGGGGATAAGTTTGCCGACCTTGCGGGATCAGATGATTTCACGAGGCTGCCATCGGGAGTCTTTTGGTGGCTTATTAATATCCGGCCTAGATATCTGATCTTCCGGTAAGGAAATTCATGTACGATCGAGCCTTACATGCCCAGTCGTTTTGCTCGGCAGTTCGGCTATGATCAATTATATGTAGGCAACCCCAGCGCTGGCCTCTACTTCAGTGAAAACTTATTTGAAGGTGCTCGGGCGTGGTACTACAGTGTAGCTGGAGGGACAAAAGCTATTTTCAGTCTGCCTCACAAGATGCCCAATTGTCATACCAGCCTCGGTTTCTGCACATGGTACTCCCTGGCTAGTAGGATGCCTGATTTTGGAATAAACACCTCTTGCATTAAGAGCATCAAGGCATCTTATGAAAGTAAGTTGGAGTCTAACAAACGTGTGTGAGGTATGGACAGTACCGAGCGGCTGAGAGGGAAACATGATGGGAAGTGGGGATGGAGCCAAGGACAGTAACACCTAAGGGCAACCTGCTAAAAAAAGCTGACAAGCTGTGGCCAAACGTTTCCGTGGCTCTGCTTCTAAGGGTGAGCCTATCCCGAAGAAGGTTAGAAGGGAATCAGAGGCTGAAGCTTTGATGCTCAAGGTAGTTCCTCTTGATGTTGAGGAGCAGGGGGAGCAAGAAGAAGAGGAGGAAGAAGTTCCCGTCCTTCGCTCCCACGGTCTGCGCAGCAGGGGTCTCATGATCCTGGAGGAGGGAAAGCTCGCAGATGAACCCATCGTGGCTTAGGTGGTCGAACAACCTGAAGTCGACTTGGTGGGGAGGGATGGCGTTGAGATTCCAGGAATTTCAACTCAGCCTGGACCTTCTTTAGTTCATGAGAGAAGGGTGGAGGTGCAACAACCTGGGTCTCCCAATGTATTGATGCCCACCTCGTGGGTTGTCAATCCCAGCCTTACTACTGGGATACTCAGTGGTAAGGTCTCAGTCCCTGAGACCTCTTGTGTTGAACTGTTGTCTTCATCGTCCGAAGAACATGGTATTATTCTGGTGAAGAAGTCAATTTTGGCAATGAACCAGCTCTTCCTGACACAAGCAAATTCTCGCATATCTCGGAGGAAGAGATACAAGGATACATCCCTGTGATGGTTTCGCCGATAGCAAGGATCATTGCTACTGAAGGTATTTTTTTATCCTTCTGAACTGATTCCCCATCAAGTTAGGAATGAGTTCTAAGATTTCTTTTTGACTTTCTTCTACAGGGCTGGCTGCTCGTAGTGAAGTCACAACTTCTTCTCATATTGAGGAGATGATCCAAGAGTTAGCCTAGCAGGAGGGCCTCGAAGCTTCCGCTACCTCATGAGGGTGCAATTGCCGGGGTCGGAGAGCCCTCATCCCCAAGTGTCTTAACCAGGGATTTGCCATCTTCAGATCCTCAACGTGGTAAGAGAATACTGACGCGTTGGATACTCTCCTTTTCATCATTACTGACGTTTAATGTTATGGTTTACAGAAAGCAATGGGGTAGTTCAGGTGGAGGATTCTGCGGCAAGCCTTGGTGCATAAGATAGCACAGTTCAAATTTCGGCCGGGGAACCCAGTGCCGTGGAGTTTGCTATTGCTTTATTACTGTGGAAGCTGCTACAACAATAACTGTCCCAGAGGTATTGGCGACGACCTCAGTATCTGACAGGCCTGTTGTCGGCCTCACCCCTGCACAAGTTGAACTAGTTCCCGTCTCTCTTCCTGTCATGTAAAGAGGGTCCGGGAGTATATCAGCAGGGTTATCTCCAACTAATGATATCATGAAAAAGCTAGCATATCAAATGGTGCGACAATTTTTGTTTTCATGAGGTCCTGATCGACTTGGTCCTTTCTGGGGGCAGTTCCTTTGAGTTTGCCCGGATGCTTCTCGAGAATCAGATTGAGAACATCAGTCATACTAGAAGTTCTTCGTAGGCTAGGGTATGTTTTATGCTGGTTGAACAGCTGGGGAGCCACCTGGAGGAGCTCAAGACCCTAGAGAATTCTGACTCAATGGATGAGGCTCGGTCAACACTGAGTAAGCTCCTCACTGCTCAAGAACACGAGTGAAAGGAGATAGAGGAGCAAATGGCTGAAGAAGCCCGCCATCTCTAACGCTTTCAAGCTGACTGAAATATCACCTAGAGGGGGGGTGAATAGGTGATGGCTAATCTAATGGTCACTTATGAACAAATGATACGGAATTAAAACTAAGATGACCAAATAAAACTTCTTTTAATAAAACACTTATGTATAACACAAGAGTGTTGCCGAATTCCCCTTGCGAGGCTCTGGACAAGCTCCTCTAGATTCCCCTTGAAATGGGTTGAGGTGCCGCGTTGGCTCTCTTGGTTGAATACTAGTGTTAACAACAATCCCAAGCAAGTATAGCAATTATGAGCACAAGGGTATATCATGCATATAAGAGATAAAGACTATAAAGTAATGCAAGATATAGAGACAAAGAGAGAAAGAGAGATAGAGTAAGCAATCGCAAACATAAAGGATTTGTTTCGAGGTTCGAGCACACTTGCTCTACATCCCCGCCTTCGACACACGAAGGATTTTCACTATGCACGATCCCAATGGATCTCTCCTTGGTGCCGCAACACCTACAAGCCCTCGGACTCCCAAGTCCCGTACACACGCAAGCTCCCACAAGCTTGCCGAGGCGCACCTCGAACCAACGAGTTCACACACGAACTCAAACCACCGCGAGCACACTTGCCCGCCTCCTCAAAGTACAAAGAAAAGATCTTTGGTGATCACAACACTTTGATCACCTTACAAAAACTCTCACTACAACACACCTATAGGATAATATAGCAATGGATAGCTCAAGTGTGGTGTGAGAAAGCAAGGAAAAGAACTATGGTGAAAAACACAAAGAATCACTTTTACACTCTTAATAAAATCTTCCTTTTGATTGGTATTTGCACTTAAATCTTGTGGAGAAAACTCTCTGAAAAGACTAGGAAAAACTGGCTCTAAGAGTCTCTAAAATCTTGGCCTCAAACAATGACAAGAACCCCCAATTTATAGGCTGCCAGAATATAGCCGTTGGGATCTGTCAGAGCTGCCGGTCGACCGGCCGGTCGACTGGCCAACGGTCATTTTTCCGACCGTTGAAGCCTCCGGTCGACCGCCCGGTCGACCCAGAAATCCAGAGAGCAGAACTCTCTGCAGCGGTCGACCGTACGGTCGACCGGACCACTGTGCTGGCAACGTGCACAAGGCTGTGCACGTCGGTCGACTGGACGGTCGACCCGACCTAGCTTCGGTCGACCGCCCGGTCGACCGACTTGGCCTGTCAGTCAGTCCTCAGACTGCACAGTTAAGGGATTTGGAAATAGGTCTTTTAACTTAATAAAAATCCCATAAATTCTCAGTAAATCTAAAAAATAGTTTTCAATCAAAATAAAAACTGTTTTTCTAAAAACATGTTTTTCTAAAAACATGTTTTTCTAAAAACTTGTTTTTCCATAACTTCACAAAATACAAAATAAGATATTTTGAACTTATTAAAGCATAGTGTGTATGGATATGATCCACTACACAATCATAATGAAATATCTATGTTTTTGATCATAAAGCTCTGAACTTGGTTTTGGTTGAAAGATATGTATGATAGAAATACCAAAAACCAAAGTATATATATGTTGTCACAAAGAAAAATCTTTTCTAAATAAAAAATTCTTTTCTAAACATATAAATAAAAATTCTTTTATGAAAGCAATTCTATCAAGAGTGTGTGTGTGATATAGACTTGAGCAATCCACCAACTATTCTATCCTTTACATATTTACTAAAACAAAAACTAAATCTTATACCTAGACACAAGTCTTGATCTTGAAGTCTTCCCTTGAAGTCTTCTCATCTCCTTGACTTGGTCCAAGCTTGATCCAAAAGCTCCTTGGATCACAACATGCAAGCTCCAAATCTTGACATATTATCCTTTGTTGAGCTATGCACCTACTAAGATCTTGATCACAAGTCTGTCACTAATTAAACACAAGATCATTAGTAAATATAACTACATGAGTTGATCATCATCAAAACTAGGGTGATAGGCCTTTGGGCCAACAATGACTACCAAAGACTGATTGGCGATTCAGAGGAATCTGAAATCGTCATCCAAAGTGCAGAGCAAGTTATCACCACTGCTCGGATTACAATTATCAGGGCGCAAGCCTTGATTGAGGCCAATGAGCAGAACTTGCTATTGCTAGAAAAGGTTGGAAGAGCTGGAGGCTGCGAAGACGCAGGTTCAAGAAAACCTTACTGCTCATTCCTCTAGGTTGGAGTCTCTTTAGACGCAATTGACTACGAGGAAATTCTTGTTCGAGGAAGAGTTGCAGGTTCAAGCTTTGGTGGAAGCTGAAAAGGCACGTCAGCACGAGATGCATCGCCTCTGCGAACAAATCCGTTCTTTGACGAAACAGGATTATTAGCCTTCTTCTTCCTTTTTTTGTAACACTCCATCTGTCGAATAAGAGAGTTTGTGTTACTTTATCATTTTTGAGTCAAATAATAAAAGTTCTCAAATTTTGTCTCGTCTTTATCCTTTCAGACTTTTTTTACTGCCTGAATGAACTCAATTTTCATAATCGTACTCCTTGACTGTTTATGAAAACGCAGTCCTTTGTTATTTTGATAGGGTACGGTCATGAATAATAAACTCAGACTGCACTGAGTTCTTGAGCGAGACTCAGCTCTCATTGGTAGTGGAGATGAGTTTTAGGTTCCTCAAGAATGACGCGCGGGTCTCAGCTGATTGGTGAGGACGCGACTCTGACTCATTAATAGAGACGCAGTTCAGGCTCATCAAGAACGACGCGTAAACCTTGGCTGTTTGGCAAAGACGCGGCTCTGGCTTAAGAGAGACGTAATTCTGAGATGCAGACTTGCGTTTTTTTAATAAATAGGGCGCGGCCTTCAGGTTCATGAAAGGACGATGATCCATGGGCGCGACCTTTATCTATAGTAAAGACGCGATTTTGGGGTCCTAACTGTAACCACATCAAGAATGACGCGTATTTCTCAACTGGTTGGTGAGGACGCGACTCGGACTAAATGGAGACGCGATTCTGGTCTCTTAAGTGGGCGCAAACTCGGGCTATACTGAGTTCATGATTGAGACGCTGCTTTAGGACGCAGCCTCCAAGTCCTGTGAATGGGTGTGAACTCATGACGCAACCCTGAATAGTCGTGGAGAATGGCCCCACTTGCTGAGCAGATACGGCTCTGAACCACTTCAGGAGACGCAGTTGTGACCTCTTTAGCAGGAGTAAAAGGAACGCATCCCTCAGGTCTATGAAAAGTCGCAGACTTGTGGACACGACCTTTGAGTCTGCGCCCATGCAGCTTCCTAGGCGTCACATGCAGTCCATCTTAAAGATCTTGTTGGATCTTTTAATGCCAAGTTAGCATTGACGATTGGGGACTTGTGTCCTTCGATGTTTCTCAAAGTGGCAATCCACGCGTCAGTTCCTTATTGGACTTGATATTCGTGCGAGAATTAAGATTGATGGCTTTGATTTTCATGCCATTAATTGAAAGCCTTATGGCTTGCCTATAAATAGACCTCATCCCCCTTAATAGTCCATTAGTTAGACTGTTTCTCTTTGAGAGCATGCGCTTTGAGGGTCTTCGTCTTGATTTGTCTATCTTTCCTTCAAGGAGATATGTTCCAATGAACAGTAAGAACTCAAAGCTTCCATGCATTCCTTTAATCTTTTCCAAAGATTATCACTGTCAAGTGATTTCGAAATCAAAAAGCATCGCCTTAAGTGCTTTACGGTCGCGCCTTGATGAATAAAGTTCAACTTCTAGAGAGTTCTTCTCCTGATAGGAACCAGTTGTCACCATGAAATACTCAGTCCTTCTTAGTTTCTGTCTTCCTATCCATTGAAGAAACTCAATCTCTTAATCTCTTCTTGAAGTCTGATTGATGCGCCCGTGTTCAAAAGTCGCATCTTTCAGGCTTCTTGATGAAGAGATCTGGCGACTTTTAATTCTAAGTCACAAGTCTTTTGACGCGAATGTGATAAACTCTGCGCTTAGATCTTGAAATGTGAGTTTTGTATATAAAGCTCGCGTTTTAGGTTCTTAACTTAAGAGAATTTTAACTCTTTCGAGACCCCTAGACATAGATGTGGCAACCTCTGTTTCTCAAATGTGGATGTGGCGAACTTTGCGTCTGGGTTACCTCGCGTCTTTTATCTTGGATGCAGGTCTGACACTAAATTGCGTTCAGATCTGCATTGGCTAACTCCGTGTCTGAAGTTTACAATTTCAATCGCGTCTGCTCTTCAACTTTTCTGTTTCTGCCTTAACAGATTGCTTCTTGCAGGTTCTGGGAGCCTCAGCCAGTCTTTCGCATCTTCGCTGGGCTCTTGGGAAAATATTTCGACCAGCGAGCCTTCTGGCAATCAAAGCTCCTGTTCATGGGCGAGAAGGATTCGCACGGTTAATAACATCCGTCAAGGCCTTATTGGACATGATGCACTAGTAATGCCCCGGGTTTGTCATGGTCACAGTGGGTATGGTCCTCTTACAGGTCACAGGAAAGAGGATGTCACCTGTAAGATCTCGGATCCTCCCTTCACCAATCTTACCCCTAGAAGTGACATCGACAAAAAACTTATGTTCATTAGATGACTTTCTGGTGGTGGAGATGTTCATCAACGAAGGATTACGGCCCACACCAGTTGATCGGGTGAAATCAGAATGTTCTTCTGCATTTTGACCTCAAGAAACACCATTGTTCTCGGTTAACGATAAGCTTCTTCAATGTTTACATCATGCATCATGGTGTAATCAGCATCCGATTGTCTCAACACTGATCAACTGCGACATGATCCAATGGAGGAAGAAACTGGTTTTTCTTCGACGCTCTTTCAAACATCTTGTATTTGGAGCGGTGTAGATGTCTTGAGGAGTGAGTGCAACCTTTCACTGAGAGAGGGACTTCTTTGTACTTCTTTATTGTAACACTCAATCTTATTATATAAGAGAGCGTCTTGTATCACTTTCATATGTTTGAAAAAAATAAAGTGACACTTTTTCTTGTCATCTGATATGTCTTGAATTCCCTTCCTTTTTGTGCATTGAAAATCAGACACATAGAAGTAGAAACTCTTGACTTGCTAGAAATGTGATAATTAACTTAACAAGTCAACGTTGGAGAAAATTCTATTTCAGGAACTTAAGATTACTATCAGAGGTGTGATATTAACTTGACAGAAATGTGGGTCAGAGGTGTGATATTAACTTGACTCAATGGGAATTTCAGTTTCATTTAGGAAGACTGAAAACATCACTGTCGTAGGTGTAATGTTAAACTTGACAGTGAAGGTAATGCTAGAGGTGTAATTTTGAACTTGGTATTGGTCATCTTGACTTCGATAGGGAAGTTCAAGGGAAAGTCATTATCATAGGTGTATTGTTGAACTTAGCAATGAACTGGACGCTAGAGGTGTGATGTTAAACTTAGCATCGCTCATCTCAACTTCGATATGGAAGTCTGAGGGAAAATGACGGTCAGAGATTTAATATTGAGCTTGGCAGCAACTTAATCACTGCTAGAGGTGTAGTGTTAACTTGGTAGTAATTTGTCAGAGATGTGATGTTAAGCTGACAGTGGTTGATTTGTGATATGAGCAATTTTGAGGACTTGTCATTCTATTGATGAGAATTGACAAGTGAAGTTTAGAATGTCAGAGGTGTAATGTTAACTTGACAGTCGTTGATTTGCGATATGAGCAATTTTGAGGACTTGTCAATCTATTGATGAGAATTGACAAGTGAAGTTTAGAATGTCAGAGGTGTAGTGTTAACTTGACAAGAATTTGAATATTTGTGACTCCATCTAGAGGAGAGACAAGTGAAGTTTGTACTCGTTGGGGAGTATTAAAAAATTTTATTGTCAGAGGTTTAATGTTAACATAACAATGATTGTATTTGTGGACCCACCCTTCTATGAAAGAGAATTGATAGGGGATTTTGGGTGAAAAGTAAAATGAACTGTCAACGGTTTAATATTAACATAACAATCGTTGATTTCCTGAGACATGGGAAATTTGCTGTTAGAGGTGTAGTATTAACATAACAGCGAGGATTTCTAATGAATTTTGTTGTCAGAGGTTTAATATTAACTTGACTGAATCCACTGGAGATTGAAAAATCTGGTTTGTTACAGGTTTAATAATAACTTAACAAATCCCAGTTCATTTCATTAGGGAGATGAACACAGGTATTTTTGTGGCCCTACCATTCTGTGGGTGAGAATTGGTAGGAGATTTTAGGGGAGAAGATGGGACCAAGTCCTTAGGATTTTTAGCAAACCTTCAGCTATCAACGGATTCGATGGGCCTTTGCCAACCACCGTTCGAGTTGGGCTAGCCATGCTATTCCCCTCAGCATGATAAGTTGTCGAAGACTTATGTTGGACTTAAAAGCTAACATTTTTCTCTATCCTCAGCCATCGGAGGCGTTAGATGTCAGTAGAAGAGTAACTAAACTAAAACTGAAGTTTTGAATTTTGTTTCTTCTTCAAATTTTACATCATGCATCATGATGTGACTATCGCTTGATCGGCTTGACACGGATTGTAACGCCCCGATCCCGGCGATACGGGGACGTCACTGCAACGTATATACGTAGGTCAGAACTACCCTCCCGTATATACGCTAAGCATCAGTACAGACAAGAATCAGAGTACGGAAGCAAATGGTGCATTATACATTCCAACACATATATATATACAATTACAGAGTTATCACCAGAGGTGATGAATATTACAATAATAATACATCACAGATATGCGCAAATGCGAGAGTACAAAGATATACATATATGAACAGCATAAAAGGGCGCTCACATACAAGTATACAAGGAAATGTACAAGTATGAATAGAAAAAGGGCACTCACGAGTTTGCTAAGGGGAAACTCGAGAGGCATACAGGGGGCCTGGAAGGATGTGGCTCTGGACGGTCGGCTGGAGATCCACGCTACCGCTGCGCCACTCTGATGCAGTAACGGGGAGAATCCACACGCTCCGGGCTCCATAACCTGGACATGAGAATCCAGGGGAGTCAGTGAAACTCCCCAGGCGAGTAGGAATATGAAGGCCAGGTGGCGAACCAGTAGGAGCACAAGAGTCAAGTACAGAAGACAGGAGGGTTAGAACACAAGTGAAATGTATATGAACAAGTATAACATAATATCCATAAAACTGGAAATCCAAGGTAAAGCTGATCACAAGCAAAAGTGATTGTATACGCTTAAGTCACGGTCCCATGAGACTAATACATCGAAGGAATAATCCAAACAAGGAAACCCTCATCTATATACCATTATCTCATGCCACAGAAACCCAAGCGTATAGAATCAGAGTTGCAAATCATATAACAGTCAAACGGGAATACATATCGGAAATCATAACATGCATAGCAAGTGTAACAGGAATCAATAACTGGAATCTATTATTATTATTATTACTTGTCTGACCCATATATCTAGGTATGTGACCTGGTGTACGGCCAACCCACATACATCCATATATAAGCAAGCCAAGGGTTGTTATCGGAAGCTGATGGAGAACTGATATAGCTTCTTATAGTAGTTCCCATACACCTGGGGCCAGTTTTGGAGGCCCAAAGTCCCCCTAACAGTAATCTGTGGGCCCAATGTCCCACTAACAGTACCGCCAATATGTCATATTCCCATACTATAAGCAAGATATCATTCCGGCATCCATCACTTCCTCCCATACCCATACAAGTTGTAGCTTATTAAGATTATCAGGTTACGGGAATAAACAGTCATAACAGTAATAGCCCTACAGATTCAAGAGGTGGCCCCCACAGATTCAAGAGGTGGCCCCCACCGTGTGGTGTGGCACTTTGTTCCATGTGGCACTTTGTTCTGAGGGATGGATTCTAGAGGTGGCCCCCACCGTGTGGTGTGGCACTTAGTTCCATTCAGAATAACAAGACAGGACTCCCGTAAACAAGATAACAAGTATGTCATGCTGGGTGTTGAGTGATAGCATGACAGGGTGGTGATATTTAGTAAACAACCAAGCATAACAAGTGGGTCTTGTCAAATAGTAGCATGGCAGGTGGTCGGGTGATAATACACTAGATGGTCAGGTGATATACATGTGTTAAAAGGAAGCATACAACTAACAAGTCTGAAGTAATGGCAAATGGTAACATGGAAGTAACCCAAAGTCCAACGACCACGAAGGGTCGGCCACGCATGGTATATGATAAAGAAGTAAGCATATCAATAGCATGGCACAAGTACAAGATGAAGCTACCATAATATAAGCAATAGCAAAGCAATATATGAATCTGGAAATAAGAAGCGAAATACTTATCGTCCCGGCGAAACGGGAAACTCAAGTAGAGAAGAGCGAGACTACTCGCCTAAATCACCAAAGCGCCGAAAGATCCAATATCCACGAAAGCTCGGGATGCGCCACAAACCTGTGATACAAACATGTAGAGAGAAGGGGAGAGAGAAAGAGAGAAGGGAAGATAATGTTTGTCAAGTGACAAGTCAAGTAATACATATCAAGTAACGAGTCATGAAGTACAAGATACAAATACATGAACCAAGTATAAGATCCAAGTTAAGAAGATAAGCAACTATAACAGACAGCCAATAATTAGTCGACTGGGTGGACAGGGTAGTCGACTAATAGAGGGGTTAGTCGACTAGGAAGATGGGGTAGTCGACTAATACTGTGTTCCAGAGAGTTGGATTTCTGTTTCAGGAAAAGGTTAGTCGACTAGGGTCATATGGGTAGTCGACTAACAGACATGACAAGTCGACTAACAGTTATGTTAAGTCGACTAAATCTGAGATACAGAGAGTTAAGGTTTCTGGTTCAGGAAAGGTTAGTCGACTAGGGTCAAGGGTGTAGTCGACTAATCGAGGTTTCTAGTCGACTAATAAATAACCTAAGTCGACTAAAACTGTGTTCCAGAAAGGTTACGTTTCAACTAAGGGTTTTCTAGTCGACTAATCTATAGGTCTAGTCGACTAATCGACTGGAAACAGCAAACAGAACAGATTTTCTAGGGTTTGTGTTTGATGATCCAAAAATCATGAATTGAAGACACAATTGAACATGATAGGTAAACTTAAGCATACTAAGAAATAACCAAGTATAGGTGATGAAAATTACTCACATGGATTGGTTGATGGTGGAAAAGAGAGTGGAGATGTTGGTGGAGTTGATGAAGTTGTTGCAGTTGATGACCTTGTGGTGGTGGTTCCTATGGTGATGAAGGAGGAGGAAGATGACCTTGGTGATCTCTTGGGAGTTGGTGGTTGTTGTTGTGGTGATGGAGATGAAGAGGAGTTGAAGGAGGTTAGGGTTTTGGTGGAGAAGAGATGGTGGAGAGAAGAAAGGAAAAATGAAATAGAAATGTAAAGGAAAAGCATTTATATGTTTTGGATTTTATGAAGGAGATGCAAATCAAATGGAAGTGAGGGGGTTTTGTGTAAAAAGAAGGGGAGGTGAGGTGTCTCTCAAGTGGACACTTGGCCGGCCATGAGAGAGGGTGAGGTGGAGTGATAATAATGAGGAAGTTGGTGGAAGAAAATGGAATTTGGAATTTTGGAAAATAGGAAAAGGCTTTGGTTTGTGGAGGAAGGAAAGAAATAAAGGAAAAGAAAAAAGGAAAATAAATTATAATGAGAAGATGTTTTCTTGGGAAGAAGATGAAAATAATGGAAGTGGCGGATTCCCGGGATTCAGTTTGCGGATGCGGAAATCTTTCGGGAAAACACCGGAATCGTCCGAAATTCAAGTATCTCGGAACGACCCGAAATAATTACCAAAATCAAGAATATTAAACTAAGAATTATAGTGAAATCCGTTTTAAGAAATACTTTATAGTTTTAAAACTAAAAATCCCGGAACCAATTATCTACCGACTCCGGTGGCATTTTCATAAATTCATAAAATCCTCAGAAAAAGCATGTAGGTAGAAAATATGATTCTAAGGAATAAAGCCTAAAGGACCATCATGGAATTCCAAACTGATTGTGAAATAAAAATCCGGGAATCGGTCAACGGAACTGGCCGACACCGGTTTTGAAGACTTTCATTTTAATTCCAGAAAAATCTAGAAAATCATAGAAAATATATAATGTTGGAAAATGATATTTAAAACTAAAATCGGTCAATTCTAATTATCAGAATGTCTAAATCGAGTAATACTCTAGGATCGGGCCTTCGGTTCAGACTAGGGCTGACTCCGAATCCTCGAATCCAAATCCAAGACAAAACAATCATATAAGGAATTCATAGTACAAAAATAAATACAGGAAGTAAATCGAAAAAATACGATCGAAAATCTGAATACGCAACTAAGTACGTATTCTGGGAACGGGGTATTACAATCCACCCACCTTACAAAAAATTGCGTCCTCGCAATTTCGTTAAGGGGTAAATTGAATACAAAGGGGACAGCGGTGGAATTTATACCAATTAAGATATGAAGCACTAGAGGTAGGGCTCTCAAGTCTACTGAACAATAATCATACTCCGCACTTCCGGCTGTATAAATCTTCGAATAATGCTGAATAATACTGCTGATGTCGTGGCTGTGAAATAAATAAGCCAGAATACCGAAGATAAAGAAAACCCTGATAGTCCTGAGCATAATAAAGAAGGCCGATAATTAAGAATCCCGAATACCAGGCACCAATCACCCTGAACGACATAGTAGAGAATGTAGAATATCCGTAGAGAATTCCGACTGCTGACTTCTGAAAGATAGCCAGATCAAGATCGATCTGGAGAATACCAAGCTTCATAGAATTCACCGAAGAGATCACATAATAGCTTCATTCAGAACCAGCCACTACCTTTCTAGTCTAGTCATATCTTAAGTTAGCATAAAGGCTTCATAAAACCAAAACAGGGAAGGGATATGGAAAGGATTTAGGAATCAAGGAAGATGGTCAAGAAATAGATAACTCTGCACTTGTAGTTGGAATGTATAACCAAGACTCATGTATTCCAGTTGCAAATTTCATTACCATTAATTTGCCCTCTGGACGTACTGAGGAAGTTAGAGCCTAAGCTCTGATACCATCCTGTAACGCCCCGATCCCGGCGATACGGGGACGTCACTGCAACGTATATACGTAGGTCAGAACTACCCTCCCGTATATACGCTAAGCATCAGTACAGACAAGAATCAGAGTACGGAAGCAAATGGTGCATTATACATTCCAACACATATATATATACAATTACAGAGTTATCACCAGAGGTGATGAATATTACAATAATAATACATCACAGATATGCGCAAATGCGAGAGTACAAAGATATACATATATGAACAGCATAAAAGGGCGCTCACATACAAGTATACAAGGAAATGTACAAGTATGAATAGAAAAAGGGCACTCACGAGTTTGCTAAGGGGAAACTCGAGAGGCATACAGGGGGCCTGGAAGGATGTGGCTCTGGACGGTCGGCTGGAGATCCACGCTACCGCTGCGCCACTCTGATGCAGTAACGGGGAGAATCCACACGCTCCGGGCTCCATAACCTGGACATGAGAATCCAGGGGAGTCAGTGAAACTCCCCAGGCGAGTAGGAATATGAAGGCCAGGTGGCGAACCAGTAGGAGCACAAGAGTCAAGTACAGAAGACAGGAGGGTTAGAACACAAGTGAAATGTATATGAACAAGTATAACATAATATCCATAAAACTGGAAATCCAAGGTAAAGCTGATCACAAGCAAAAGTGATTGTATACGCTTAAGTCACGGTCCCATGAGACTAATACATCGAAGGAATAATCCAAACAAGGAAACCCTCATCTATATACCATTATCTCATGCCACAGAAACCCAAGCGTATAGAATCAGAGTTGCAAATCATATAACAGTCAAACGGGAATACATATCGGAAATCATAACATGCATAGCAAGTGTAACAGGAATCAATAACTGGAATCTATTATTATTATTATTACTTGTCTGACCCATATATCTAGGTATGTGACCTGGTGTACGGCCAACCCACATACATCCATATATAAGCAAGCCAAGGGTTGTTATCGGAAGCTGATGGAGAACTGATATAGCTTCTTATAGTAGTTCCCATACACCTGGGGCCAGTTTTGGAGGCCCAAAGTCCCCCTAACAGTAATCTGTGGGCCCAAAGTCCCACTAACAGTACCGCCAATATGTCATATTCCCATACTATAAGCAAGATATCATTCCGGAATCCATCACTTCCTCCCATACCCATACAAGTTGTAGCTTATTAAGATTATCAGGTTACGGGAATAAACAGTCATAACAGTAATAGCCCTACAGATTCAAGAGGTGGCCCCCACAGATTCAAGAGGTGGCCCCCACCGTGTGGTGTGGCACTTTGTTCCATGTGGCACTTTGTTCTGAGGGATGGATTCTAGAGGTGGCCCCCACCGTGTGGTGTGGCACTTAGTTCCATTCAGAATCACAAGACAGGACTCCCGTAAACAAGATAACAAGTATGTCATGCTGGGTGTTGAGTGATAGCATGACAGGGTGGTGATATTTAGTAAACAACCAAGTATAACAAGTGGGTCTTGTCAAATAGTAGCATGGCAGGTGGTCGGGTGATAATACACTAGATGGTCAGGTGATATACATGTGTTAAAAGGAAGCATACAACTAACAAGTCTGAAGTAATGGCAAATGGTAACATGGAAGTAACCCAAAGTCCAACGACCACGAAGGGTCGGCCACGCATGGTATATGATAAAGAAGTAAGCATATCAATAGCATGGCACAAGTACAAGATGAAGCTACCATAATATAAGCAATAGCAAAGCAATATATGAATCTGGAAATAAGAAGCGAAATACTTATCGTCCCGGCGAAACGGGAAACTCAAGTAGAGAAGAGCGAGACTACTCGCCTAAATCACCAAAGCGCCGAAAGATCCAATATCCACGAAAGCTCGGGATGCGCCACAAACCTGTGATACAAACATGTAGAGAGAAGGGGAGAGAGAAAGAGAGAAGGGAAGATGATGTTTGTCAAGTGACAAGTCAAGTAATACATATCAAGTAACGAGTCATGAAGTACAAGATACAAATACATGAACCAAGTATAAGATCCAAAGTTAAGAAGATAAGCAACTATAACAGACAGCCAATAATTAGTCGACTGGGTGGACAGGGTAGTCGACTAATAGAGGGGTTAGTCGACTAGGAAGATGGGGTAGTCGACTAATACTGTGTTCCAGAGAGTTGGATTTCTGTTTCAGGAAAAGGTTAGTCGACTAGGGTCATATGGGTAGTCGACTAACAGACATGACAAGTCGACTAACAGTTATGTTAAGTCGACTAAATCTGAGATACAGAGAGTTAAGGTTTCTGGTTCAGGAAAGGTTAGTCGACTAGGGTCAAGGGTGTAGTCGACTAATCGAGGTTTCTAGTCGACTAATAAATAACCTAAGTCGACTAAAACTGTGTTCCAGAAAGGTTACGTTTCAACTAAGGGTTTTCTAGTCGACTAATCTATAGGTCTAGTCGACTAATCGACTGGAAACAGCAAACAGAACAGATTTTCTAGGGTTTGTGTTTGATGATCCAAAAATCATGAATTGAAGACACAATTGAACATGATAGGTAAACTTAAGCATACTAAGAAATAACCAAGTATAGGTGATGAAAATTACTCACATGGATTGGTTGATGGTGGAAAAGAGAGTGGAGATGTTGGTGGAGTTGATGAAGTTGTTGGAGTTGATGACCTTGTGGTGGTGGTTCCTATGGTGATGAAGGAGGAGGAAGATGACCTTGGTGATCTCTTGGGAGTTGGTGGTTGTTGTTGTGGTGATGGAGATGAAGAGGAGTTGAAGGAGGTTAGGGTTTTGGTGGAGAAGAGATGGTGGAGAGAAGAAAGGAAAAATGAAATAGAAATGTAAAGGAAAAGCATTTATATGTTTTGGATTTTATGAAGGAGATGCAAATCAAATGGAAGTGAGGGGGTTTTGTGTACAAAGAAGGGGAGGTGAGGTGTCTCTCAAGTGGACACTTGGCCGGCCATGAGAGAGGGTGAGGTGGAGTGATAATAATGAGGAAGTTGGTGGAAGAAAATGGAATTTGGAATTTTGGAAAATAGGAAAAGGCTTTGGTTTGTGGAGGAAGGAAAGAATAAAGGAAAAGGAAAAAGGAAAATAAATTATAATGAGAAGATGTTTTCTTGGGAAAGAAGATGAAAATAATGGAAGTGGCGGATTCCCGGGATTCAGTTGCGGATGCGGAAATCTTTCGGGAAAACACCGGAATCGTTCGAAATTCAAGTATCTCGGAACGACCCGAAATAATTACCAAAAATCAAGAATATTAAACTAAGAATTATAGTGAAATCCGTTTTAAGAAATACTTTATAGTTTTAAAACTAAAAATCCCGGAACCAATTATCTACCGACTCCGGTGGCATTTTCATAAATTCATAAAATCCTCAGAAAAAGCATGTAGGTAGAAAATATGATTCTAAGGAATAAAGCCTAAAGGACCATCATGGAATTCTAAACTGATTGTGAAATAAAAATCTGGGAATCGGTCAACGGAACTGGCCGACACCGGTTTTGAAGACTTACATTTTAATTCCAGAAAAATCTAGAAAATCATAGAAAATATATAATGTTGGAAAATGATATTTAAAACTAAAATCGGTCAATTCTAATTATCAGAATGTCTAAATCGAGTAATACTCTAGGATCGGGCCTTCGGTTCAGACTAGGGCTGACTCCGAATCCACGAATCCAAATCCAAGACAAAACAATCATATAAGGAATTCATAGTACAAAAATAAATACAGGAAGTAAATCGAAAAAATACGATCGAAAATCTGAATACGCAACTAAGTACGTATTCTGGGAACGGGGTATTACACGGATCGTTCGTGATATGATCCAACGAAGGGAAGAAGCTTCTCTTGGATCTGGATTTTCGATCAGAGGTGTGGTATTATCCTAATCAGGAAAAGAATGCTATCAAGGATAGAATTTCTTCAAGAATTTGCCATTGATTGGCATCATGAGCGTATCACCGTCTGAGGTTATGAAGCGATATGCTCCATTTGAGTAGACTGACTCTATTACACATGGTCCTTCCTATTTGGGCTAGAATTTTCCTTTGGTCTTATGCGTCATAACCATAGGTTTTCTAACAGTTAAGACAAGGTCGCCTTTCTTGAAAGTTCGCTCCTTGACTTTCTTATTGAAGGCTCTGGTAATTCAAGCCTGATAGAGCTCGATTTGCTATTGAGCTTGCAGGCGTTTATTGTCCAAAGCCTCCAGCTCCTGGAGTCGTAGTCAATGCTTCTCCTCATTTATCATCTCTGCTGTCAAGGCGACGCGTAGAAATGGGATTTGAATTTCTAATGGGAGTACAACTTCACACCCATATGCCAAGGAGAAAGGTGTAGCCTTCGTTAGGGTTCGAATCGTCGTGCGATAGGCCAATAAGCATTCACCTAATTTGTCGTCCCAGTCACGTTGGCTTTTCGAAACGAATTTTTGAGAAGCTTTCCAATAGTCTTGTTGAAAGCTTCTGCGAGGCCATTAGCAGCTAGGTAGTATGTCATTAAGAACACACTTTGGATTCTGAACTTGTTGCAGACCATTGAAAAACTTGGCTGACGAACTGAGACCCATTGTCATGAATGATCCGTCATGACACATCAAAGCGGTAAATGACGTGATGCTTAACAAATTTGATCACGTCAGATGCTTTTACCTCCCTCAAGGGAATAGCTTCAGCCTATTTAGAGAAGTAATCGGTCTTAGCTAAGATGAACCGATGTCCTTTGGATGAAGGTGGGCTGATAGGGCCGACCACGTCCATTCCCCACATCTCAAATGGCCAGGTTGAGGTCGTAGAGCGAAGATATCTTAGTGCTTGATGGATGAAATCGCCATGGACTTGACAGGCGTGGCATCGTTTGGCGTAAGTGATGGCATCCGGATCATCGTAGGCCAATAATATCCCAGCCTTCGGAGTCGATCTTCGAGTTTTAGACCGGGCTGATGAGCTCCACACATGCCATTATGCGCTTCTTTGAGTACTTCCTGTGACTCCTTTTGTGACAGGCAGCGGAGGAGAATCCTGTCATGCGATCGGCCATACAGTGTTCACGTGATCGTATTATAGTAGAATTTGAGGGCTTTCCTTCTAATGACAGCCGCCTCTTTGGGATCAGTAGGTAGAATGTCGTACAAGGCATAGTCAATGTACGGGATCGCCAATCTCTTGGCTCTGGACCGACTGACGTCTCAAGAGCTTCTTTGGCTTAACAGTCTCCTGTCGGCTTTTGGCGTCTTCAAAAGTGACTCTTGGGCAATACAATGTTGGCCCAAAGGCCTTCCACTCTAGTTTTGATGATGATTAACTCATGTAGTTATGTGTACTAATAATCTTGTGATTTTAATTTCAGATCATTAGTCAAGATACTAGTTGGTGATTAGCTTCAACAAGATGTTTTAGAAGCTACCCACATGGTGATTCAAGAGCCCGAGCGACAAGATCACATATAGCACTCTTTGGAGTCAAGCTCGGTGAATCAAGTTTTGGATCGAGTCGGCTTGGAGACGGCGCTCTACAAGAAGACATCGGTACCATAATTTAGTTTTGTGTTTAAATCCAAATTGTAAAGATTAGAATAGTATGATAAGCTCAAGTTCACAACACACACGTTTCATGTTTTGGTTTTCGGTTTTTGGTTTAAACCGATCTTGATTTGGATGAATAGATTTTATATCAAAACAAGTTTACATGGTTTAATGTATATTAGATTTGTTCTATATACATGCATGCTTCAACTATCTATACAAACTTAGTTTGATATACCTATTTCATGTGTTTTAGGTTTTGTGTTTTAACAAAACTTATTTTTGGAATTAAAGACAAAAACTATGATATATATTGTTTCATGTATATTGGATTTCTATCCATATGCATCATGCTTCAAAGTGTTTAAATATCATGTTTTTGTATTTGGAAAAGTCTTGGACAAAACGTATTTTCTATTCAAAATCTAAGTTTTTAGAAAATACAGTTTTTGGTTTTTGGTAAAAATGATAAGACACAAAAATAGTTCAAATTGCATGATATTTGAGTTGAAATCTTTATCACATGTTTATATGTCAATGCAAAATGTTAAAACTATTTTTGAGGATTTTTACAAGATTAACAAGAAGTTTTAAAATTATTTTCACCATGTTTTTGCTGACCAGAACAGCCTCTGCTAGGCTAGGTCGTTCGACCGCTACGGTTGACCGCACCATGTAGCCGGTCGACCGTATCAGTCGACCGACGTGCACGGATACGTGCACGCTGGCTGCCTATTGGGCCGGCCGACCGCACGGTCGACCGACTGCATGCAGGCTACTCTCTGTTTGTTTCAGTCGACCGGGCGGTCGACCGTTAGCTGCCAACTGTCAGAATTTGACCGTTGGACGGTCGACCGGCCGGTCGACTGGTAGTTCATTTTTGGCAGATTTTGCTGCCAACGGCTATATTTTTCTGGGGGCTATATATACCCCATTCATAGCCTGTTTTCTCTAAGATTTTTTGTGCGAATTTTTCCCTACTCTCTGGTGTTTTCACAGCAATCAAAAGAAGTTTTTGAACTCAAATTGAATAATCTATTTGGTGTTTTTGCTAGGGTTTGGAAAATTAAAGAAAAGGGTTTTTAGGAAAAGAGTTTTGATTCAACTTCTCTATCTTGGTTTCAGTTTTTCCAAAGGATTTTTCTTTGTGATTTTGATTTCCATTCCATTGGTTTTCTCCACACTTGAGCTAAAATTTACTATCTCATTCTATAGGATCTTTGTGTGGGAGAAAAAAATTGTTTGTGGTTGTTTGTTGACCACCAAGTTGTAAACCTAATCTTTACTTGGCTTTGTGCCTTTGGGTAGTATCCCTCAAGTTGTGAAGTGATCCTTATGTTGCTTTGTGCTAATCCCTCAAGTTGTGAGGCGATTGTTTATTGGCTTGGAGTTGTGCCTCAAGGAGGAGGTTGTGTTTGTAAGGAGAGGAGTTGGGTACTCCTTGTAATTGTGATTGCCCCAAATCCTCGGTGGAGGTTCCCTTTGTGGGAGTCCTTTGTGGACAAGCTAGTGGACTTAAAATTCTTCTGTGTGAAGGCGGGGATGTAGAGCTGGGTGCTCGAACCTCGTAACATATCTTGTTGTTTGCGCTTGATCCCTTGACTCTTACTCTATCTCTCTCTCTCTTTACTTTGTGCATATTGCTATATCATATACTTGCTTGGTTGTGTGCATCATTTGTTGAAATTGCAATTAAGTTTTTAAATTCCGTATTTAGTTCATAGATTAGCACTATCACCTATTCACCCCCCTCTAGGTGATTTCAATTGGTATCAGAGCCTACGCTCCAGATATTTAGGTTTAACCACCTAGGAGTGAGATCTTGGTTTGTTAATCTTCATTTGCATTGTTCATTTGCACACATATAGTTGCACTCATGGATAGCCCTCCTATGTTTGACCATTTTAAACTTGATGCTTGGAAGGCCAATATGAGTAGTCATTTAAATCATAGCAAGCATAAAAAGGCTAATGCATTAGCACTTAGAGCACTTAGAGCATCTCTTAATGAACATCTTTTACCGGTGTTTGATCATTATGACTCGGCTTTTGCAGTTTGGAGCATATTGACTTCTCCCGAGCTATTAAGGATTATTAACAAGATGAGGAGATCTATGAGAGAAAAGTCCAAAGAGCATTGCTTCATGGTCCAAGGGAAGGACTCCCTTGAGGTACAATCAGATTCTCAATTAGATGATTGCTCTAGTTCCTATTGTGATGGTTGTTTAGAAGCTCAAACCTTAAATATGGAACTTGCCACAAAGCTTGAAAAATTCTTGGAAAAACACAAACTTTTGAAAGAGGATAATCTTGTTTTGAAAGATGAATTAAAGGGTTTATGCTCAACTTTTGAATCGGTTTTGCAAGAGAAGGAAGAGATTGCAAGTGAATGTGACTCACTTAAATCTCAACTTGAACTTGCCTTAAAGGAAAATGAATTTTTGAAAAGCAAAAATGATTGTGATGTTGTTGTGAAAAACAATGACGTGTTATCTTCTAAATTGGATTTTGTTTTAAAAGATAACCTTATTTTGAAAAATGAAATTGATTCTATTACAAAAGAATTGGATTTTGTTTTAAAGAAAAATGAATCTTTAAAAATTGATAAAGATTCTCATGTGTGCCATGCTAGTATAACTTCTTCTTCTTGCACACCTCTTGCATGCTCCACTTTATCTTCAACTATTGAAAATGATATAAATGTTTTGAAGAAAAGTATTGATTGTTTGGGCTCCACTTTGAGCCAATGTGCTTTAAATCATACACGTTTGGAAACCTTAGTTCGTAAGAAACAAGGACCATCTTTGCATGCACACCCTACACAGCATACACATGCTTTCCACGGACACAACCATAACATGTATGCTCATGTGTACACTTGTACACATTGTGGCCGAAAAAGCCATCTTGCTAGATTTTGCTATGATCGTTTACATTTTAAAAATTTAGCAAATAATCTTGTTTGGGTTAGAAAAGATACTAACCCCCGTGGACCCAAAAGGAAATGGGTACCAAAGATCACCTCTATACTTTTTGGTGTAGGTGGAAGCTCTCGCATAACGTGAGAGTGTTGGTGCCTTGAAGTGGATGCGTTCCGTGCCTAAAGAAAACTTTTTGGATGCATCACTTTCAAGGGAAGTTTGGTGGAGAGGACCACCATTGATTTGGAGAACTAGAGAGGTACCTTCATCGGTTTTGGTATCAATCTCTAACTCCCGTTTTTAATTGCATGCTTTCCATGTTCATCATTTTATAGCATGTTTTGATGTTTGTTGATTATTATGATTATGCCATGATCATTAGATTAGTGATATACTTGTTAGTTACTTGAGACACCCATGTTTTATATGGATCTATATTTAGTGTTCTCACCTTGTTTAAACTAATATGTATGCCCTAGATCTAATGCTCATGCATCCTCATAATGATCATATGGATGTTTATGATGTTTTATTTTAATGACCCATGTTTTGTTTAGTTTGTTGAATTCCATGTTTATTAGACCCTTGACATACATGTATAGCTCTTGAGATCACCCATATTTAGATAGACCCATTTGTTGTGTTCTCACCATTGTTTGGCTATTATGTATATCATGATTCTAATAGCATGTGAATTTACTTCATGATTATTTTTATGATTATCGTGTTGATTTATGTCTAGTTTTATGCTTCATGTTTTGGATATACGTTTAGATGTTAGTTTTCATTAAGACTAGGATTTTTACTTGTACATATAGTGGGCCACAAATAAATCTTTATATATGTTTGTGTTTGAATGCCTATTTGTACCCATTAGATGTGCTAGTATAGTCTAGTTTTGATGATTCATGCATTTTAACCTATATTCCTATTTTGGATATGTTTCTATGATCATGTGTTTTAACTTCATGTATATGTCCATCTTGTCTAAACTATTGATTATACATATACATCCTTGAGCCACGTGCCTTCATGCATATACTCTTGTGGACTCATTATATTTAGGATATGTATGTATACTTTAGTTTGTACATGACATACATATGCCTTGAAGTTTAAATCGTTTTGATGATTTCAATTGATGATTTTCATGATTTTCATATTTTTAGGTAATTTCTAATGGAAATGAAAATTTAGTGTTTCATGTTTTCATGTTTTTAAGGAATTTCACATGAGCTTAATTGAATATTTTCATGTTGATATGTGTCACATAACACTTGTTCACTCACTTTATTTGTTTACTCATGATTTATTTTCATGAGACTATGATATGGGCTTTATGGATTTTGAGTGTTTAGTGATCATGTGATTTACATGTGTTTCATGAAAAATATTTTGTTTTATTCCTTGCTTGAAGGATTTCGCACTAGTTTAAAATTTTTTTTCTTATAACTAGTTCGTATTCTTCACTATAGTAGAGATTTTCAAACATACTACATTTTCAAACCTATTTTTGAAAACCCCTACCTTCAACGGGCGGATGGATGGGCGATCATGTTCATGTATGCTTTACAATGAAAATCATTTTAAAACTTGATCATGAATGGGAGGCTAGGTGATATGAGATATACACTTGATCATTATTGTTGTTTCAATTGGTATCATTGACTTCTTTCAATTGGTATCAATCTTGACATTTCTTGTATACTCATATATTTTTATGTATGTATGCTTACATTTCAACTGGTATCAATTTCGATTGGCATCAAAATTTTCATACATATATGTGTTTTAGTTGTGCTTACTATATTTCTATATCTTAAAGCACAAATTTTGATTATGATAAGCTTGAGTTTCAACTTTGTTTCAATTGATTTAGCTTTCAATTGGTATCTTAATTCGAGCCTTATCATAGTTTTAATTGGTATTTCATAAAGGGGGAGAAAATCTTGTATTTCATCTTTCAATCGGTATTTTGTATTCCACTCCCTTACTTTATGATAGAAAATAATAGTTTCATTGGTATCTTATGCCTTGAAGAATAATAATTTCAATTGGTATTAAGATCTATGTTTGATTTCAATTGCTAATTTCAATTGGTATTAAGATCTATGTTTAATTTCAATTGGTATCAACATTTATGTTTAGAAATTCAAAATTTGTAATATCTAATTTCAATTGATATCAAGATTGTTTATTTACAATTGGTATGTTGTTTGTTTACTTATCAATTGGTATCAAGATTATTGGTTTTTCAATTGGTATAGTTTCATTTTTAATTGGTATCAATATGCTCTTCATTGTCACATTTTAAATTGGTATCATATTTGATTTGACCCCTTATTGATATCGTTTTGATTTTAGACCAAAAGGGGAGAACATTTTGTTTTTGATACATCCCTTTATTGATTCCTTGTTTTGAACAAAAAGGGAGAAGAATATGTCTTTTATTTGTTTTGTTTTAACCCCTTTGTTGATGATTGACAAAAAGGGGGAGAAAAATTTGAGTTAATATGCATGTTTGTTTGTATGCATGTTTTATTTGTTTTTATTAAGTTCTATTGTTTATTAAGTTCAATATGCATGCATTATTTCAAAGCATTATTTATAGAACATGTTTATTTTTGGTATCAAGAGCTTGTAAAAGAGATCATTAGTTTTGTTTTGCATATATTAAGTTTAATTGGTATCTAGAGCATGATTATTTGTTTTTGAAAATTTTATTGATATCTAAAATTTCATTGGTATCTAGAACCATTTATTGTTTTATGCATATCCATGCATGTTTCATGTTTAGTATTCATTGCATATATTTGTTGTTTATTGCTATGCATGAGTTAAGGGGGAGCTTCCTTGAAGCTTAACTTTAATCCATGCATATATAACTCCATGAGTTTTGTCATCATCAAAAAGGGGGAGATTGTTGGCCCAAAGGCCTTCCACTCTAGTTTTGATTAAGATTAACTCATGTAGTTATGTGTACTAATAAACTTGTGATTTTAATTTCAGATCATTAGTCAAGATATTGGTTGGTGATTAGCTTCAACAAGATGTTTTAGAAGCTACCCACATGGTGATTCAAGAGCCCGAGCGACAAGATCACATATAGCACTCTTTGGAGTCAAGCTCGGTGAATCAAGTTTTGGATCGAGTCGGCTTGGAGACGGCGCTCTACAAGAAGACATCGGTACCATAGTTTAGTTTTGTGTTTAGATCCAAATTGTAAAGATTAGAATAGTATGATAAGCTCAAGTTCACAACACACACGTTTCATGTTTTGGTTTTCGGTTTTTGGTTTAACCGATCTTGGTTTGCATGAATAGATTTTATATCAAAACAAGTTTACATGGTTTAATGTATATTAGATTTGTTCTATATACATGCATGCTTCAACTATCTATACAAACTGAGTTTGATATACCTATTTCATGTGTTTTAGGTTTTGTGTTTTAACAAAACTTATTTTTGGAATTAAAGATAAAAACTATGATATATATTTGTTTTATGTATATTGGATTTCTATCCATATGCATCATGCTTCAAAGTGTTTAAATATCATGTTTTTGTATTTGGAAAAGTCTTGGACAAAACGTATTTTCTATTCAAAATTCAAGTTTTAGAAAATACAGTTTTTGGTTTTTGGTAAAAGTGATAAGACACAAAAATAGTTCAAATTGCATGATATTTGAGTTGAAATCTTTATCACATGTTTATATGTCAATGCAAAATGTTAAAACTATTTTTGAGGATTTTTACAAGATTAACAAGAAGTTTTAAAATTATTTTCACCATGTTTTTGCTGACCAGAACAGCCTCTGCCAGGCTAGGTCAGTCGACCGCTATGCGGTCGACCGTATCAGTCGACCGCACCATGTAGCCGGTCGACCGTATCAGTCGACCGACGTGCACGGATACGTGCACGCTGGCTGCCTATTGGGCCGGCTGACCGCACGGTCGACCGACTGCATGCAGGCTACTCTCTGTTTGTTTCGGTCGACCGGGCGGTCGACCGTTAGCTGCCAACGGTCAGAATTTGACTGTTGGACGGTCGACCGGTAGTTCATTTTTGACAGATTCTGCTGCCAACGGCTATATTTTTCTGGGGGCTATATATACCCCATTCATAGCATGTTTTCTCTAAGATTTTTTGTGCGAATTTTTCCCTACTCTCTGGTGTTTTCACAGCAATCAAAAGAAGTTTTTGAACTCAAATTGAATAATCTATTTGGTGTTTTTGCTAAGGGTTTGGAAAATCAAAGAAAAGGGTTTTTGGGAAAAGAGTTTTGATTCAACTTCTTTATCTTGGTTTCAGTTTTTCCCAAGGATTTTTCTTTGTGATTTTGATTTCCATTCCATTGGTTTTCTCCACACTTGAGCTAAAATCTACTATCTCATTCTATAGGATCTTTGTGTGGGAGAAAGAAATTATTTGTGGTTGTTTGTTGACCACCAAGTTGTAAACCCAATCTTTACTTGGCTTTGTGCCTTTGGGTAGTATCCCTCAAGTTGTGAGGTGATCCTTGTGTTGCTTTGTGCTAATCCCTCAAGTTGTGAGGCGATTGTTTGTTGGCTTGGAGTTGTGCCTCAAGGAGGAGGTTGTGTTTGTAAGGAGAGGAGTTGGGTACTCCTTGTAATTGTGATTGCTCCAAACCTCGATGGAGGTTCCCTTTGTGGGATTCCTTTGTGGACAAGCTAGTGGACTTAAAATTCTTCTGTGTGAAGGTGGGGATGTAGAGCTGGGTGCTCGAACCTCGTAACATATCTTGTTGTTTGTGCTTGATCCCTTGACTCTTACTCTATCTCTCTCTCTCTCTCTCTTTACTTTATGCATATTGCTATATCATATACTTGCTTGGTTGTGTGCATCATTTGTTGAAATTGCAATTAAGTTTTTAAATTCCGCATTTAGTTCATAGATTAGCACTATCACCTATTTACCCCCCCTCTAGGTGATTTCATACAAGTCATGGCTATAGATAAGTATTTTCTCTACTACTCCAGGTGGAAGGGCTAAGGAGGCAGCCTGCATGCACATTTTGGTGGCGTGGCTCATAATCGACGTAAAAGTTTCCAAACTTTTCGGCCATAGAGATAGTTGCATTGAAATAGAGTACTAAGTCTTCATGCCTGACTTCGTACTCTCCACGAACTAGGTTAACGATGAGTTTAGAGTCACCGTATGCTTCGAGATTTTTAACGTCAATCTCATTGGCGATTTGCATTCCAATCAAGAGGGCATTGTATTCCGCTACATTGTTGGAACATGGCTCGGTTATTGAGAATATACGAGGGATTACGTAGTTCTGTGGGGAGACCAATACTACCCCTACTTCTGCTATGGCATACCCTTGTGGACCTGTTCTCGATGCACCGTCGAAGAAAAGTTGCCACACCCGTCTTTCAAAAGATGTCTCGGTCAGACAAACTTCGACTTCGCCTGGGAGATCTTCGTAAAGTTCGGTCGCTCTCGGATCTAGATGTTCAGCCAGGAAATCTGCCACCGCTTGTCCCTTTACGGCTTTTTACGGCAGAAAGCGCATCTCATATTGGGAGAGCAGTATGGCCCATTTTGCTAGTCGACCATTTAGCGACGATGGCTTCGTTATGAGAAACTTTAAAGGGTTGACTTTTGATATAACATTTATAGTTTGGCCTACCAAGTAGTGTCACATTTTCTGGACGATGAACACTAACGTCAGACATTCCTTTTCGATCAGGTTATACCGATGTTTGGCTCCGATCATGGTTCTGCTCAGATAGTAGATTGCCTGCTCATGTCCCCTATCATTATTCTGGGCTAGTAAAACTCCTAAGGAATGATCCATCGCTCGAACATATATTAAGAAAGGTTTTCCTAACACCGGAGCTGCAAGGACAGCTGGTTGTGTGAGGTACAGCTTGATTTTCTCAAACGCTTGTTGACAAGCATCATTCCAGATGAATGAGACGCCTTTTTTCATTAATTTGGTAAAGGGTTGGCATCTTCCGGAGAGATATGAAACAAACCTCTGGTTGTACGCTAGTCGCCCTTGCAATCCTCTAAGCTCCCTGAGATTCCTTGGAGATTGTATCTCTCGGACGGCACGGACTTTTTCTGAGTCTAGGTAAATTCCTTTGGATGTCACTACAAACCCTAAAAATTTATTGCTGGCTACCCCCAGAAAAGATTTGGTGGGGTTCATCTTCAATCGATGTGCCCGCATGATTTCAAAAACTGTCTTCAGATTGGCTATGTGGTCGCCCTTGGCGCGACTTTTTACTGCAATGTCGTCGACGTAGCATTCCACTGTTTTACGCATGTGTTCGTGAAAAATTGCATTCATAGCTCTCTGATATGTTGCCCCAGCATTTTTTAGTCCGAAGGGCATGACAGTATAGCAATATACCCCCAGTGGTGTCCTGAAAGAAGTATGTTTTTTATCATCAGGGTACATTTTGATTTGATTGTACCCTGAGAATCCATCCATGAAGGAAATTCGTTCAAATCCGCACGTATTGTCAATCATGACATCTGTGATTGAGAGAGGGAATTCGTCTTTGGGACAGGCCTCATTTAGATCGCGAAAATCGATGCAAATCAGGATCTTCCCTTTTTTCTTAGTAACAGGGACGATATTAGCTACCCAATCAGGGTGTTGCTCCTCCCTAATGAAGCCAGAGTTTATAAGCTTTTTAACTTCCGACTGGATTGCTTTCATTATTTCTGAATGAAACCGTCGCTGCTACTGTTTGACTGGCTTCACGTCTGAATTAATGTTAAGGCGATGCATAGCCACTCGAGGATCAAGCCCAGGCATGTCCTCGTAATTCCAAGCGAAAACATCTATATACTCTCATACAAGAGATATTAAGTCTTTTTTCTTGGAGGGTGATAGACTTTTGCTTATAAAGATGAGCTTAGGATTCGCCTCATCTTTCAGATTAATCTGGGTGATCTTATCTTCCGTGGGTGGTTCACATTGTTCAAAGCGAATATCCCAGAGAGTATTTAGGTGTTTGATCTAAGGATCTGTATCAGACTGGATCGTTTCTTTATCTCTGTCTTCTAGGTGGCCTGTTGAAACCATGTTTACTGAAAGTTCTCCGAAGATGTTGCCGATACTGACGTCCGACTCTCACGATGACATGCCAGATAAGTAATCGTGGTATAATGATTCTTCGGACTCAGAGGCTGATGGAATTAGAGTTGACACATAGCCCAAACCCCTACGAGTTTGATGGTAATAGTCGGGGGGTCTTCCCTTTCTGAATAAACAATCAAGATAGTGTTCTTCTTCCTTTGCCGAGGTTCAAACCAGGACCATTTGTTAGATCATACCCCATCCTCTCCATCATTCTGAGTACGTTTGGCTTATAATGAGAGAACTGAGGAGATTCGTTCTCACTTTCTGAGTCTTCACGAGACATTAATTCGGACTTAATTCTTCCGAAAAGAATTGGTTTTTGGCCTTTGTGTCGTGCTGGGACCATGAATACTAATTCTTGCACATCACCGACATCTTGGTACGTTTTGAGAGATGACTTCATTGGTACATGCAATGATGTCAGAGCATCCATTGCCTACCAGGGGTCATTATCCACCTCTGTACTAGTGTCTGATGGCACTGATCAGAAGCAAACACAGAAAAATAAGTCCAATTCAACTCTTCATTAATATATCACTCACCTACATCATCGGCGGTGTTATTAACATCGAGCTTATTAATGCTCGTTACAAGTGGATTTAATTCCCACATGTACTCTTCTTCTTCCTCTGGCTCAGTGTCAGCTTCTTTACCAGAATCTGGATCCTCTGGCTGTGGATTTTCATTCATCTCCAGAGAATCCTTGTATAGGAGAGAGTCTGTGAAATAGTTCTCTACTCTCTTGAACGGATGCCTTTCGACAATCAATGTTCGGACTTTCCCACTTCCATCGATGTACTTTGTGACTTGATGGAGGTGGAGGGGACGATAGAATTACGATGAATCCACGGTCGCCCGAGCAGCAAATTGTACGAAGTGTCGGCGTGATTACATAGCACGTCACTTCAGATCTTAGATTCCCAATTTAGCATTTAAGTTTGATCTTCCCCAATGGGCGCGTACCATTGGCGTTGAAACTATAGATGGTAGTTTGGGTGACGCTTAATCGGTGGGTGGGGATTTCTAAGTGCTGCATGACCCGGCGAGGCATGATGCTCAATGCGGATCCTGGGTCTACCTAAATGCGGCTCACTTCAGATGATCTAATGTACACTGTGAAGTACAGGGGCCGATCATATTTTCCCTTGACTTGTATGTCATCTGACGTGAAGGTGATGCATGGAGCATTTTGGGAGGCATGGAGGCAGTCCTCTTCATCTTCCTCCTATGGTCCAGCCAAGATCTGGGCCATGAAAACTTAGCATCAGTTAGGGCTTTCCTCAGAGCTTCTCTTGTTGACTTTGATAGTCTCAGGAGCTCGTAAAGGGTGATCCTGGCCGGGATATTGGTCAGTTGAGCCAAGACGTCAAAACAGTAAGGTATTGGAGATCCTTCCGCATTGTTCTTTGGAAGAGCCTTGAAAAACCGAAGCTCTTTCTGCTTCTCCACAGGTTGCTTTATGGAGGGCTTGGTTGGCTCTGTAGTAGGTTTAGGAGATCTCGCCATCATCTCATCATACTTCTTTAAATACGACTGACCCGAATGAGTTTCTGCCACGAGCAGTTTATTGAGCTCTGCGGCAAGGATAATTGTTTCCTCTTCCGAATCGGTTAATGAGGGAACATCGGTTTCTGCTTCCCAGAAAGAAGCACACAACACATTGCAGGACGAAGCTTTCGTCTTGCTTTTGGACTTTCTATTGGTAACAGTAGTCCACTGTTGGTCTACAAGGTCGGGAAGAACCCATATAATTTCTCCCTGAGGTGTAGGGATAGGTACACGACCTTTCTCATGTTGATGATGTGGGTCTATATTGATCATTCTTAGTTCCCCTTTCGGGATGAGAATTACTCCAGATGGTGCTAGAAGCTATTTTCCAAACTGAAGAAATGATGTCATATTAGCTGTCACTTTCTTCTGTTCTGGACGGAGCTTTAGCACTTCCGCATCGATCAGAGCTTGAAGGATATCTTTGAAGACGTAACAGCTCTTGGTGGGGTGCCCTACCATCCTATGATACAGGCAGTAGTTAGGATTGTCAGACTTGCTGACTTCTTCAGGACGTCTAGCTTCAGGAAGCTTCAATCTGTTGCTCTTGTTGAGTAACTTGAACAACGAATCGACATGCTCGTCTTTGAACGAATACTGCTTGTTGGCACGTGGCTTGGAAGAACCACCTCCCCTGGCCGGCTGAGGTTTGACGGGGGATTTTATTTCTGTCGTGAATGTATCTTTTCTTTTTGATTGAAAAGATATTTCTGGCGCGCGCCTTGTCGACTTTACGGGTATGAGTTTGTTTTCTTCTGCCCTAACCCTGGCGACAATTTATTCAGCCTGTTCACCTTGCTGGACAAATTGCTTCCAGGTGCGGCTTTCAGCAACCCCTATCTGGGTCAGGAGCGAAGTTTGTAGATTGTAGTGACATGTTTCTTTCAGGGTGGCCTGGGTCATCCCGCTAGGACATCAGAGCGCCATATTCTGAAATCTCTCCACAAATGTTTTAACTGACTCTCCCTTTCGCCGCTTTGTTGCTAGGAGAGTGAGCATTGTAATTTCTGAGTCGTCTTCAAAGAAGCGTGTCAGGAAGAGTTTTTTCAAATCACCCCAGTTTTTCATAGAGCCTTCTAAGAGTTTCATGAACCATTCAAAGGCAAGCTCTTTTAGAGTGCTGATGAACAAACATGCCAAAATGGCATCATTATCTACTACATTTCCTGTCTGAGACTTGAAGTAGTAGATGTGTTGGTTCGGTGACCCTTTGCAGTTGAAGGCCTGTAAGGTCGGAGCTTTGAACTTAGGAGGGTACGGAATAAGGTCCCACTCGGCCGGATATGGCCGGACCACTCCTGCTTCTTGGAGGCCTTTCCGGTTGGTATGAGCTTCCAGATGCTGCTCTAATTGACTCGTTCTTTTAGAATGAATACCCCCATTCTCAGGGTTGCCTTCCTCTTTAGACAAAGATTTAGACGACTCGGAATTAGATTGCCCCTTCTCCTCGATATGTACAGAAGATGAGCTCTCTCCTTCTTTCTGTTTGCATTTAGACTTCTTAGAAGAAGCTTTATCGGATGACTTCCTCTTGTTTTCAAGCAATTGTGCAAGCATCTGCTTGAGGGAATCGATAGATTCTTGTTGAGCACGAATCATATCGAATTGTTCCCTCTGGACCTTGTCTTGTTGTTCAAAGCGCCTGGCCATCTCCTCGGGAGTATTTGTCATGTATACAAAGGCTTCCTTCTCTATGGAAGAGTTCGAGGCCTGCGATTTTGCAACGACAGAGTGTGATTCACTTACTTCAATGCCCCGAGCTAGGGTACTATAGTTGATCGGGGCGACCGTACCAGGCCGAGTGCGAGTATGCCGATACGCTCCTTCTGGTTCCGTGTCAGACTTGTCGGAGCTGACCATCAGTTGTTTTCCCCTCTGTTTGCCATGTTCGCAGTGACTTTAGGGTACTCCACGTCAGAGAAGGTTCTCCTTCTGTGGGAGCGACACCTCTTGGCTGATCGGGAGGTCGAGGTCAATCGTCTAAATACCGACTATTTGCTTGCATGTGAGCTGTAGTGGCATTCAGACAACATTGCTGTGATGAGCCGTTCACAGCAATAGGATGGAGTGATCTGATTAGCATTCATTTTCTTTATCAAATAATCTCTTGTCGGAGGGGAATCAAATAGATTGGCCTCGGGTTATCGAGGGCTTTTCAGCTTCTGAGGGCCACCCTTACGTTGAGAATTTGAGATGCAGGGTTTCGAAACGCGGAGCTCATGTTGCGTAGAACAGGCGCAGCTCTCGCATTTTGACTTTAAAACGTGGGTCTCGTGCCTCTGCTGAGCTGAGACGCGGGCCTTACGTTGCTGATTGTCGCATTTGGTTAGCAACGATTGAGACACACGGACTTTCTCAATTCCACGTTTGGTTGTAGAGACGCGGGTCTTGTGTCTCTGAGAAGAAGTATAGCCCTCTCGCTGCTGAACATTGCGCTTGGGAAGTGAAGTCTTAGAAATGCAAGCCTGTTGGGCTTCGTGTTTTGGTCTCCATACGCAGACTTCACACGTCTGATGTAACTTAGAAGAGACACACAGGCTTGAGCCTCGCGTTCTGTATATGCTGGACAGTTGGTTGTTCCAGCTTCTTACGCCTATAGTTGATGTGGGCATCGTCTCTATTGACATTCAGCGTTCCGATTACGCCGTACGGGTTGCTGGGAACCCCCTGGTAACCTGGAACTGAGGAAGAGGACGGGCATGAACGGGCTAAACATCAGCAACGCTAACCTCGCGAGTCTCGTGGGAGACGTGGACGAGGGTGTTATGTGTGATGTGGTTAGCCATGGCACTCTTCTTGTCAGTCGCGTCTGAAGGGATCTCAGAGCGGATTTGAGAGTGGATCCCTGAGGAGACCTTGCGGTACTGCCGCGCCCTGGGGCTCTTAGAGCTGGAAGAGAGAAACTCTTTATACTTTGCCTGGTCGAACTTCACGATAAGTGATTCGACCATTTCCCATGTAGATGACGTCACCTTGTGCGACGACTTGCTCATCGGTAAAGAAAGTGCTCCCCAGCGGAGTCGCTATCACTTGTTTGGTGGGAAAAAATTGAAGATCGAGGTATAAATTCTTTATCTAATTGTAAAGAATATTACAACGGATCAATAATCTTTTTACAAGAGGGGAGATATTTAAGCTCAAATCTCCCCTTTATTTAATGCTGTGTTCTTAATGTGGCGATGGAAAGTGAATCTTATTTTCCGTTGACCGGGTGAACGTCAGGACCTCTTGGGAATCCTCTCTTTGGATGGTGGATGAAGTAACACAGCTTCTATCCAATAATAATTTCAAAGAAACTATAGGCAAAAACAAACTTGTATGTAGCAAGTTGTTAGAAGAGTTGAACTCTTTGTTAGAAGAGTTGAACTCTCTCTTTCTTTTCACTAGAGATCTTGGTCCTTCTACGGCTTAGAGCCGAAGTTCTTCTGACCAAAGATTTTTTCGACCCCTCTTCCATAGAAAACTGGGCTATTTAGAGAGGTTTCAAGGGGTAAAAGTGTCCCCTAAAAACGCTCCATAATGGGGGTTAACTCCCTCATACGTGCCTAGTAATTGACCCAGTAATGGGGGCAGTTATAACCGAGACACGGGCTTTGGGCCACGCATTTTGCCATTGAGGTGATGCTTGAGAAACGCGAGCTTCAAATTCTGCGTTAAGCTTCACATGAGACGCGGGCTTTGGACTCTGCGTCTTGGTACTGCAGTAATGTTGAGACGCAGCTTTCATGCTCTGCGTCTTGGTCATTGCAGTGATGTTGAGACGCGGGTTTCAACCCTCGCGTCTTGATGCTGTGCTGGTGGCAATGATTAACCTTGCGTCTGGAGCTTGAATTCTGCTTTTTGATGACTTGTCTTCAGTGATTTTTAGATAGCCTATACTCTAGTAAGCTCATCCATCACTATGACAAATAAGAATGGACTCAATATAGATCCTTGATGCAATTCAATTGTGATAGAAAAATCACTTGTTAAGCCTCCACGTGTTTTGACATGTGCCACTACTCCATCGTACATATCCTTGATTATGTCAATATATTTGATGGGAACTCCCTTTTTCATCAATGTCCACCATAATACCTCTCTTGGCACCTTACATAAGCTTTTCTAAATCAATAAAGACTATATGCAAATTTCTGTTCCTCTCTCGAAATTGCTCTATAAGTTGACGAAGCAAATGAATAGCCTCTATCGTCGATCGCCTCGGCATGAACCCAAACTGGTTCTCTGATATTGTAACATGCTGCCTTAACATGTATTCAATTACCCTTTCCTAAAGCTTCATGGTATGACACATGAGTTTTATTCTACGATAGTTTGAACAACTCTGAATATCACCCTTATTCTTATTGAGAAGTACTATGTTACTCTTTCTCCACTCATTTGTCATCTTTTTAGTTAGTCAGATCTTATTAAAGAGGTTTGTCAGCCATCTTACACCCACCTCTCCTAAGCATCTCCATACCTCAATAGGAATTCCATCCGGGCCAACAGCTTTCCTTGACTTCATCTTCTTCAAGGCCTCTTTAACTTCAGATTCACTAATTCTGCGCATATAATTATGGTTCATATCCTGACACTGAATGGTAAGGTCATCCAAGTCTTGAATAGAACTACCATTGAACAATTTGTCAAAATACTCTCTCCATCTTTTTTTGATTTTTTCATCTCGAACTAAAACCTTCTGATCCTCATCTTTGACATACCTCATAGTATATAAGTCTCTAGTCTTTCTCTCCCTTATTATTCTTTTTAACCTTTGGTGTTCAATTTCTCATACATTTCTTTGTACACTTTAGCTTTTGCATTCTTAACAACTTTCTTAGCCTCCTTCTTGGCTAGCTTATATCTCTCAAAACTCATTCCATCATAATTTTTTTTCAAATATCTATAAGAGTCTCGTTTGATCTTAATGGCAGCTTTTACCTCTTCATTCCACCATGATGTGTCCTTACATGGTGGAGCACCACCCCGTGACTCACCAAGTACATCTTTAGCTACTCTTTTAATGCAGTTAGTAATTTTATTCCATGTTGTATTGGGATCATCTTGGGCTTTCCAATCTGCTTCATGTACTACTTGATCGACAAAAACTCTTTGGTTACCTTCTTTTAGCCGCTACCACTTAATCTTAAGATCTAACTTACGTTTAATCTTTTTGAATCTCCTTTTAATCCGGACATCTAAAATTAAGAGTTTATGTTGGGTTACTACACTCTCACCCGGTACTACCTTACAATCCATACAACTTCTATCTACTTTTCTAGTTAAAAAGAAATCTATTTGGCTCGCACTTGATCACTTCTAAAAATGATCAAGTGAGACTCTCTCTTTCTAAACCAAGTATTCGCTAAGATCAAATCATATGACGAAGAAAAATTTAGAATCGAGTTACCTGATTCATTTCTTTCTCCAAAACCATATCCTCCATGTATACTATCAAACCTATAACGACTAGTTCTTACATGCCTATTGAGGTCACCGCCTATAAAAAGCTTTTCTCTACTGGGTATGCCTTACACAATCTCATCTAAATCCTCCCAAAATTGACGCTTACTTGACTCATCAAGTCCTACTTGTGGTGCATAGACACTAATAATATTAAAAATTTTCCTACCTAAAATAAGTTTAACAAGCAAAATTCTATCACCCTTTCTCCTAACCTCCACTACATCCTCAAGCAATTGTTTATCTATGATCACACCCACCTCATTACGATTTCTATCTCTACCAGTATACCAAAGTTTATAACCTTAAGGCTCTATAATTCTATCTTTTTCACCTACCCACTTAGTTTCCTGCACGCACAAAATACTAACATTCCGTCTAACCATAGTATTAACTAACTCTGCTAATCTACCTGTAAGAGAACCTATGTTCCATGATTCTAACCTAATCCTATATTCGTGAGCTACTTTTTTTACCCTCACCCGCTCATAAAAGTATGAGAACCCTTACTCATTTGACACCACATCCGGGCGCCAATGTGGCGCGTTATTTTTGAACGACGACCTAGCAACCCTTGCCTACTTTTCACTACATCCAAGCTCCGATGTAGCGCGTCGCTCAGTAGGTGACGCCCCAACGAAATTTAGTTCTTGGTTCATGTTCATAGCATGTGACAATGTTTTACGTTAACTGTCACAGGCCTACCATAACCCTCCTCCTTTATTCTGACTTGGGACAGACAGTGAACGGGACACTGACGGAGTTTCTAAAAGTTTCAATTGATAGATGAAAATAAAAAGGCAGAATTCTTTACCATAGAAAACTTTCAGATACTATTATATAGGGATTTAACTTCAGTGATCGAATATGCACATTAAAATACTTTGTATCAGACTGCAACCACGCCTAGAATATTTACTATTTATGACTGAAATGAAAGACTGTAAATAAAGTCTAAGCTGTTTAGATAAAGTGTAGGCTTTAGGCTCCTCTAAGTGTAGGCTTTAGGCTCCTCTCTCTCTCTCTCTTCTCTCTCTCTCTCTCTCACACACACACACACACACTCATTACTCCTGTTGCCATTAACAATAACAAATTTCAGCTTTAAGTTTATTTTCTCATCGTTGGCTGCTTTACTTGAAATTTTTGAACCAATTACTCGCTCCACAGATTTGTACCCTTCTATTATGAGGATGTTTCGTTAAATTCTTATTAATGAAGCGCCAGAAGTTCATAACTCGGGTTTCTTTTTTTTTTGCCCTGGAAAAGAGAAAAACAAATGATATGAGAACCTAAGATCAAGAGTTTTCAAACACGTTCAAGCAAGGACTCAAAATACAGCGCAGATGAAAATGCAACGCGTGTTATGATAGATCCTTACCACAATATCGAGTCGGTACTATGGGGCAAATAAGTTAGCAACTCCATGTCTTGATGGGTGACATAGTTAAACCCATATAATTTATGAAAATTGTGAAAGGTTTAACTTAAATTATGGGACAAGTTTTAGGCCATACTTCCAAGTGCCAAATAAGTTTCAGGACATACCCACGAGTGTGTGAAAACACACCGTTCAAAGTTAAAACTATGAGCATAAGTTTTCAAAAGTTCGAGCTCTTTGATTGGCACCTTGCTGAATATAAGCCAATATGCAAATTGTTGCTAACGACTCAAATCCAGATCACAAACACTCATGATAAAGAGAGAAAAACAAACAAGAAGATTTTAGTTCTGCAATGAAAATAAGAGAGGTTGACAGATGACCAAATATGATCCCAAAAATTGCTTTCGTTGCTTGATTTCACTTCTTAACATGAGCGCCTATGCAAATGCCACTGTAGCATAGTGATAAAATCTTTTTGACAAGAGGTCAGGACTTCAAGTCCTCTACTTGCACCAGGTTATGACCTATATTTCAGAAAGAATGAGCGCCTATGACTTTAGATTCAAACCACAACTTCTCAATACATGTACTAGTCACCATTTGCCAAAATTTGACCTTTATTTACTTCAGTTGAGGTGTTGATTCGACTCAAAGAGGAAACACTCTTTTATCACATTTGTAAGGTGACTAAAGACCATTTGCATGTGTCAGACACAGATCGAAACGTATCATGTCCAATTGTATAACAAACACGTCAATTTTTAGTAGAGAAAAGCGTTCTACATATCATATTTAGATACTATACATGTCATTGTTGGAGAAGGTGGTTGATATTGCCATAAAAGATCCAAAGTGATACTGTGATACAATGCTCTATGTTGTAAGCATTACAAAGTTGGTAGAAAAATGACCTTTGCAGGAGGAACAAGACACAGTGACTGCCACTGGTGAAGCTGATGCAACAGAAGAACAAGAGGCCAAATTGATGAGAGTGACATGTTAGAACCAACTAAAGAATGATCACTTGTACAAAAGAACCAGTGCTTGTTGATGTACTGATGCAAGCTTTGTTGTTTCCAGGCATACGTATGCTAGTTTGTATGTATTATAAACTAGGTAGTGAGCATAAAAATGAGGGTAAAAAGAAGGAAAAAAACACGCTACTTATAGTCAATATTCATGTGCTCATGTGTTCTTAAACAATATTGGATTCTTTGCGATACATTCACATGAATCAAATATTTGCTTGTCTACAGATGCATCTCAATCACAGAAAAAAGATAGTTTATAGTGACTATAGTAAAAAGAACAAAAATTTACAACATGATACTGCTTTCTAACTGCAATTAAGCCAAAAAAGCAAAAGCAAAAGAAAAAAAACTATTTTGAAACTGATCAACCTGTGTAAATGCAAATCACCGTATACACTCTCAACTCAAAGCAGGAAGAAAAAGGAGTGAAGATAGTCATAACTTTTTTTCCTTAAAGATGAGAATATTCATGAAGGCCTCGTTTGACCACATAGTTTCCGAAATCGGGGTTACGTTTAAGTTAAAATGAAACTGGGGTTTGTAACCATACAAACCCCAGTTTGTGAAATCTGGGGCACTTTTAAATTAAATGAAAAATCTACTCATAGTAGAGTTTCAATAGTCCCAGTTTTACAAGGTTTAAGGGTCTCCAAAAATCAGTTTAAATATAGCTTTCGTCTATATTAAAAAAAAAGAAGCTGAATTTCACTCCCTTGAACTTATCATTTCAAGCTTAAGTTTATATACATCCGAAACAAAATTGTAGTTTCAAACAATCTAGGAACTGAGACAACAGTAACTGTATGCATTTAGCAGATGAGAGTATTCAATATGAGTACAGAAAATGTTTACTCACACAAAAACTTGAGAGCAGGATTCAACATTATTGCTGTGACGCCTACTCCAATGGATAACTAATCCACTCGAGCCTCGCCTAACAATACCAAATGAAGCTAGGGTTTCGTTGAAAAGGGGTAATCTTTGTTAGTACCTCACATAATGACATTTCAATTGCGTAAGCATGAGAAAGATATAAACAACGACGTTTACATCCGGCCACAATTATGTATGTCATTGAGAGTAGAAAAAGTGATCATCTAATGACGTGTTGAATCAATAATTAAGTATAAAATGTCGATGAAAGCTACAGTTATTTATTCGTAACCTAAAGCTTTAATCTTTTGATGAAGACTCAGGATACAAATCAAAGGATGTTTTGAACAACTCCAGGTATTAATAAGACCAGGCTTCTACACTACAGCCAACTATGAAATAAGACTAGAGCTAGAGAATCCTCATAGCTGGTGGACAAGTCAAAAAAAGACACCACTAAACAAACACAAATTTTTGATACCCCAACATAAGAAAAATTTGCTAGTACTTAGAATATGGAACAATCGCTTGCAATTCAAACAGGTTGTTCTGTTGCTAGCAGGATTTCTGTTTAAAACAGTAGTCACAATGTACGGGGAGGAAAATTGCAAGTATATTGTATAATTTTCTTAAATCAATGAAAAGTTACAATAACTCAAATTCCAACTATAAGAAAGAGAAGACACTCACGCTCAAATCTTCTCTTTATTTAAGGCTGGGTTCTTTGCGTAGCGGTGGAAAGTGATTCTTGTTTTCCGTTGACCGGGTGAACGTCAAGCTCATCTGAAACTTTTCTCCTTGAATCACTGATGGAGTAGCACAGCTCCTATCTAATGAAATCTTAAAGAGACTTGGACAAAAAATTGAACTCAGCAAGTTGGTGTAGAAGAGTTAAAACTCTTTGTAAAGCTAATATTCCTCAACTAAAAATTCTGACCCCTTTTCAATAGCAGCTTTAGCTATTTATAGGGGGTTCTGGGGATAAAACTGTCCTCTAAAAACCCTCCATAATAGGGGTTAAGTCTCCTCCTTATGTGGGCAGTACTTGATCCAGTAATGGGGGTAGTTATAACTGAGATGCAGGGCACCTCAGCAGTTAAAACGCGGGCTTGAGCTCTGCATTTAGCCATTGAAATGATGCTGAATGCGGGCCTCGAGCTCTGCGTTTGGGCACTGCTGTAGTGTTGAAACGCGAGCCTCAAACTCTGTGTTCTCTCATTGATGTGATATTGGACACGTGTCTCAAGCTTTGCGTCTGAGATGCGGGCTTCGAGCGCTGCATCTTGGCATTGCAGTGGTGTTGAGACGCGGGCTTCGAGCCCTGCGTCTTTGCATTACAGTGATGTAGGCTTCGAGCTATGTGTCTTGGCGTTGCATTAATGGCTTTGATTAGCCTCGCGTCTGAAGTATGGACTCTGCTATCTAATGACTTGTCTTCAGTGATTTTTAGACTGTCTACAGAACCCATTCTAAAATTTTTGAAACTCCGCGGTTGACTGGGACAGGTTTTGAAACACTTTCTACTTTTCTTTTGACAGCAAGCTCTCAAGACTGGACTAGCCATCTTTTGAGATACCTTGAGCTTGATCTTGTCCGGATTTTAGTCTTCGTGAGGGGACTGTTAAACTCTTTGAAGTCAACAGAGGTGATCGTCGTGAGTATCTAGATACGCAGTCTAGACCTCATTGGTACTCTAAGCTGGTTGTCAGTTTACTGTTGAACCGGGAAAATTCACCAACTGCTTTTGTCAGTGTACTGTTGATTGCAGAAGCAGAGACTTAACACAGGTCTTGTAGACGCGAAGGTCATGTTACCTTGGAGACGCGGACATTGTCTGAAGTAGAAACGTGACCCTCATTCATTGGAGAGAGACGCGAACATCAAAGTAGAGGCACAACTCTCACTTTATTGAAGTGACGCAGACTTCGAGATGGGACGCAGACTTCTCTTTATTGAAGAGACCCAACTTTGCTGTTTTGTCAAGGCGCGAATTTCCTTCAAAGTGAAGACGTACCTTTCACTTGATGTAGAAACACGGCTCTGAACGTTACAAATGCAAACTTGCTTCGAATAGAGACGCAACTCTCGCTGGGAACAGAGGCGCAACTCTCTTGTTTTGCCAAGACGTGAACCAGAGAATACTGAAGAGACGCGGTCTTTAAAGTGGAGATGCAACTCTCACTTTGTTGAAGTGACAGAGACTTCAAGGTGGAGACGCAGATTTCTCTTTGTTGAAGAGATGCGGCTTTATTAAACGCGAGACTCGCGTTCTGGGTGTGTTGTCACGTGTCTGATGGAACTGAAGAGATGTTGTTCTTTTTAAACGCGAGATCCGCATTCTTGGCGTGCTGCCACGCGTTTGGCGATGATCGGTCTCGAGATACGAGCTGTGTATCTAGACCGATCACTGCGTCTATAAAAAGACAACAGTCTTTCAAGATTCATCATTAGACTCTTTCTTCTTCGTTGAACTTTAAGTACAGATTTTTAAGAGCTTAGAAAAGCTTCGAGCTTTTTTCTCTTTGTCTCCATCTTCGTTACAGAATTCACCATCAAAAAGGGCCCCAAAGACCAAGCCCATGACTTCTTCCTCGAGCGCGTCGCTTCAAAGGTTTAGATAGGCAGTTTCTCCACGTAGGAAGCCCCCATTTCGAGTAATAAGACCAGATTGGCTTTCACCATTAAAGAATTCAAAGAGTTATCTTAACTCTTAAGCCTCTTCTAAGTTGAACCGTCAACGCGAGGCTCATGCCTGTGTTTGATTTTTAGATGCAACTCTTACAGTAGTAGGCAAGACGCGGGTTTGATGACCTCCGCGTCTTTGCGTCATCGGCTTGAGCCTATGTCTGTTTGTTAAATGTGAGTTTCACTGAGCCTTGCATTTGATCCCAACACTTAGAAAATTTTCTAAGTGGAGGAATTCAGACGCGGATTTCATGTGAACCTCGCGTCTCTGAGGTTAAACGCGGGTCTCACTGAGTCTCACGTCTGATTCTAACACTTAGAGAAATTTCTAAGTTGTGGAGTTTCAAACGCAGACTCATGTGAACCTCGCATCTCTGAGGTTAGACGCGAGTCGTACTGAGCTCCATGTCTCAGTCATTTAGACGCGGTTCTGAGGTGAACCTTGTGTCTGAGCTCAACACTTGACAATTTTCAGGTTGCTGACTGTTGTGTTGTCTTTTTTGCAATGCGATACTCCTCAAACCCTTTGTCCAAGAAGTGTCATTTTGGATATATCAGTGGTGCTGACCCGAACATGATTTTCATTCTTCAGAGGACTGCTTCGTTGATTGCTGGTAAATTAAGAAAGCGACAGAGCCGGGTTAGTAATGCCAGCATGCTTACTCTTCGGGAAATCATCTCAGATGGTTGGCTCGAATTAGATTCCCGTGCACTATTAAGAAAGCCCGACTTCTTTTTCGGTGACTCGATCGAAGAGGATGAAGCTGCTCTTTATGATGGAGATTACAAGTGGCTTCGTCAAATCGGTAACGGGAGATTCTTCCTCCCGAATATGGAGCGGCTGTATCCCCTAGCATACCTGAAACATATGTTCGTGCGTCGGACAATAGACTGGGAGTTAGTTAAGATAATCTCTGGAGTTTCCCTATGCAAGATAGGTGCCCGCGAAGCCTTCACAGTCAGTCATGGGAGGGATGTGTCGCGGTTGCAACCTGGTTTGGTCAGAGCTGAATACACAACAGGGGAGGATCCAACTTGCGACGACCTTCATCAGATAATTCCTAAAGTGATGGGTGATTTTCCTCCAGAATTCCGTGCTATTGGATGGATTCACTCTACCGACAAAACCTGGTGGGGCAAAATGATGGGGTTTGCTCTTGCAGAATTTGAAGACCTTTTGCTATAGGCATGACTGTACGAGGCTATGAGGGCTGTCCAGTATGGTATTCTGCAGAGCACCCACCATTTCTATGCCATCTTGGAGCGGTACAATCCAGAGACCAGCATATTCTTCACTCCCATCGGGGAAATGGGCTTGCCTTCCATGAGATGTATGAAGTCTCAGGGCTGGTGATTGGAGACGCCCCTTATGAAGAATACGTCTTGTAAACAGAGGAGCTACATCTGCTGAAGAAGAGAGTGTAGGATCTAAAATATTATGTCAACACAACACTAGAATAAAGATATTAGCGTTAAATAAAATAACTTGAAAGAAAGGAAATAAATCTCAGAAATTATGCAAACGTAAACACAAGAGATTTTATCCTTGTTTGGTCCTCGTAACTTACATCCAGTCTCCAAGCAACCCACTTGAGATTTTCCTTATCCTTGATTTTGTACACCCAAAACCAACACCTTGTATACCACTTGACAAATTCTCTTTGTCAAATGTATACAACTCTTCTTACAACCAAGAAGACAACAACACCTTATACAATTTCTCTTTAACCCGAAGACGCTCTTGTACAATACTTTCTCTTTGAGTGATTACAATCAATCCTATAAGCCTTGAATCTGTATGTGATCGTGAACAAGGACTCTTATAGGCGGACTCTCAGATATCTTCACTAAAGGATTGGAATTTGAGTGAAGAATAGAAAGTAGAAACAGTTTTCTGAAAAATAAAATTTTGAACAGAGTTTTTGGGCAGAAAACTATTGATATGAATTGGTATTTTTAGCCTAGGACAACATCCCTATTTATAAGTGAAATCTATAGTCAGGGAAGTTATTAACTTGAATTTGAATTTTGAAACGTTAGATAAAACACCAGAAATCAGAAACTATCTAACAGTCAGAAACTGCCATTAGTCGACTTGGTTATGAGGGTTAGTCGACTAGGATAATGATTTTTGCCTATAGTAGTCAACTTATAAAGGGGGCAAGTCGACTAGGGAAGGTCTGATACAAAAGACATGTTTCTAGAAACTGAACATAGTCGACCAGCAGAATATATTAGTTGACTATAACAAGTATTAGTCGACTAATAAAATTGATAAGTCGACTAACAATGTTAACTATCAAGAAACAGAAAGTTGATATCTTTTCAGGATAAAAGTTAGTCAACTATATAAAGTATCAAGTCGACTATGTGATATATAAGTCGACTAATCAAGAGTATAAGTCGACTAATAGGCTTATGATGTGTGTGTGTATTCAAGGCTTTTAATATTCTAATAAACAATACAATACACATCCATAACCATAATCCTTGGGAAGTCTTGAGCATGTAGGACTCTTGTATAAGCTTGTGAGATAGGGCTCCAATGAAATGACTTTACAAATGTATCATCAAAATCAAGTTTTAACATTCACCCCCTTTTTGATGATGACACTTTGTGTGCACGAAAACTTTCCCTGCAGAGAATATGTTATGTGTTCTCCCCCTGCGTAGAACAGGTTATAATAGATATAGAAAAACATATGTTCTCTCCCTGCAACAAATATATCATAACACATATATATGATAAATGTTTGAAATATTTTTCTTATCAAACTTTTTAATGGTACCTGAAAGATAATCATTAGAATGGTACCAATCATTATAAGATCAAAGCATTAACTTTTAGGAATCCAAACCCAATTTGAATTTGGTTTCCATCTGTTGGTATACACATAATTGCATGAATTACATATAGAATGTATGTATGATGCAATATAGTATTTTTATCAAAAATGCTTAAGTTTTTGGGAATCCATATGTACTTGTTCTTAATTCTTTTTGAAATAATACCAGTATTTATTTTCACAAAAGAATTATAGGGATTATGATTCTTTTTACTAACATGTGTAGATTTTTCACTTTGATTTAAGAATCTAAGATCACAATGATTATGTGACATCTTTTGATATGATAACAAATCATTTAACTTTTCTTTTCCTTGATTAAATTTAGTCACATTTTTCAAAATCTCTTCATATTTCATTTTGAAACTTGATATGTTTTTATCTAAAACAGAAATTCTTTCATTTAAAAACATTGTTTCTTTTTTAAGCATTACATTTTATTTTATAAAAGTCTCATTATCCTTTTTCAATGATGATATAACTTTTTTAAAATCATCTTTTTGAGAATTTATAGAAGAAATTTGAGAAACATAACATGAATTTTCTTTGATAAGTTTTTCATTTTCCTTTGACAAAACTTTATTCTTTACCTTTTCATTCTTAAGATCATTGTATAATTCATGAAATGCATCTAAGAGTTCAGTATATTGTACCTCATCTTCTTCTTGAGCCATGAAATAAATGTTGGCATGTTCAGTGGCTTCTTCTTCGTCAGAGGAAGAGGAATCACTATTCTCCCATGATGCTTGATAATCTTTCTTCTTTTTGAACTTTTTGCTCTTGAATTTTTCTTCATTTTTGAGCAATGGGCAATCCTTCTTCATATGACCTATTTTATTATAATTAAAACATTTAAACTTATCTTGTTTCAAGAACTTTCTGAACTTTCTTGAGAGCATTGCCATCTCCTCTTCATCGTCATCTGACTTGTCCGTATCTGTAGCACCCTGTTCCCGGGATACGTACCCAGATACGTGTCACGACTTTTTTGATCGTATTATTATAATTTTCTTTCAGTATTTGTTTTTAAGTTGTGATTTCTCATGTTTTTGGTATCGGATCTGGATTCTCAGTCTTAGAGTCAGCCTTGACCCGGACCGGGAACCCGATACCGGCATACCGCCCGATTTGGCCTTTCTGATAGTCTGATTTGATCGATTTTAGTTTCAGACACTATTTTATAATATTTTAAATTTTTTATAATTTTTTAGAATTTTTCAAAATTTTTCTGAAAAATCTCCAAAACCAGTGTCGGTCGGCATCGCTGACTGATTCCCAGATTTTTAGTTTTCAAATAGGATTGAATTTTTAAAAATGACTTTCATATTACTTCTTAGAATTTCATTTTCTATCTAAAAACATTTTTTAAAATTTTTCTAAATTTATCAAAATTTCACCGATTCTGGTGTCGGCTGGTATCGCCGAAAGATTTTAGAATTTTTAATTTAAAATTATATTGAATTTCTCAAATATGATTTCACCAAACATCTTAAAATAATATTTTCTATTTTTGAGAATTTTTCGGAACATTTCTGAAACAGTCAAATTTTCGCCTTATTATAATAATAATATTTTTACCGACGATTTCTTTTCTTACTTTTTCCTTCTCTACTCCCCTATTTTGTACTTATAGAAATTTTAATAAATAAATTATTTCATAATAAATTTTTTTTACTATTTTATTTTCTTTTTCCTTATTTATTCCTTTTTCTTTAATTTCTTTCTTTTCTTTCTCCCCCCATTGACTTCCTCCCCTGCCACTGCTCCCAGCCGCCCGCCGCCTGCCACCTGCAGCAGCAGGGCTGCTGTACAGCCTTCTCTCCCCCCCCCACAAAATTCATCATTTCTTTTCCCTCCTCCTCTATTTAACCTCCATTTTTCCTTTTCCTTTTCATTTCAAAATCCAAAAATCAAAACTTCATCTCCTTCAAAACAACCCACTTCATCCTATCCATGGCCGCCTCCTCCACCATCACCACCATCGCCGCCGGCCACCCCTAGGCCAGCCAACCATCTCCCCCACACCTCCTCTCCACTCCACCACCTCCTTCAACCTCCAACAACCCTCCACCATCTCCAATTTCAACATAACCCATCACCACCACCACCCTTTCTCCTCCAAAATTCACGACCACCTCCATCAAATTCTCCACTCTAACCGTCCCATCATCATCATCACCTCCTCCTCCTCCTCTACTTCCACCACCTCCAACCATCACCACAACCACCACAACCACCACCACCACCAACCACCACCACCCCCCCACTTCACGAAACAACATCAACCAACAACACCAACTTCACCTCCCTCCTCCCCCCCAGGCCCGCGCGCCACCTCCCCTCCCCCGGCGGCGCCGCCGCCCCGCCTGGCCGCCGGCGCCGGCGGTGGCCGACGGCCAACCCTCCCCCTCCTTTTCTTTTTTCCTTCTTTTCTTCCTTCTTTCATTCTTTCTTTCTTTCATTTCATTTCATTTCTCTTTCCTTTCCCTAAATAAACCTACTTTTTCACATCCCTAAAATACCCATCTGTTGGCCCAAGGTTACAATCACCCAGTTTTGGAGTTTTGATGATTACAAAATATATATAGTTATTTGTACTAATCATATTTAGTGTTTAAGTGTGTTTCAGGGTTCTAAGGATTCAAGATGTTTTCTTCCCTAAAGGAAGGTGTTTTTGACTCAAGTTGACTCAATTCGGGATCAAGGATTCAAGCTATTCAACAATGCATAGGAGAAGCCCAAAATTGAAGATCTTGTAGTCACCTAGAGCCATTGTAAGAATTAGTATGTTAAAGAGTTAGGTTATGATAAGTTGGCTCAAGAAAACACACACACACACACATTTTCACTTTTCAAAATACAAGTTTTTTGGTTAGTTGGTTTTGGTGCATGATTGATTGATATACATGTCTCAAAATATTTCATATTTTTACATCTAGTTTAAAACATGTATTTCATCCTTTATAGCATGCTACTTAAACTTCAAACCATTTCAAAATATTTTAAAAATTATTCGAAGTTCAAAATTCTTTATTTATAAAACCTATTTCAGGCCTAACGGTCGACCGGGCGGTCGACCGGATCTATTTCAGACCAGATCGGTCAACTGTCTGGTCGACCGGGCCTTGTGGCCTTGGGCGTGCATGTCCATGCACGTCTGCCGGTCGACCAGGCCAGTCGACCGACAGACCTTGCGGTCGATCGAACGTCGACCTACTGCAAGATCCTTAGTCTCGGGTTTTGTCGGTCGACCGGCCCGGTCGACTAGCCTGCGGTCGACCGGACCAGTCGACCGAAGCCAACGGCTCTTTTGCCATGTGGCTGCCGGTCGACCGGCCCGGTCGACCGACAACCGTCAAAAAGCCCAACGGCTCTTTTTTGAGATTTGATTGGTTTTTAATAATTCCTATACCTATTTCTGAATTCCTAGTGGCTAAATTATACCCTAATGACCTAGTATTCATTATGGATGATATGAATTCTCTCCCTATAAATAGAGGTCATTAGTTACTTGTTTTTAACAAGAAAAATTCCTATTGTTTCAAGTTTTTCAAAAGAGAAGAAAGTTTACTTGCTTTGCTTTTTAAAGTTCTTTCTTTTGCAAGATTTTCAGTTGGTTTACAAGCTATTTTTACTTCTTTACAACTGAAATTTTTATCACTTCACTTCTTGAGCCAAAAATCATCTCCACTCTATAAGAAGTTGTAAGAGAGAGTTTGTGGTCTTTTGATCACTAAGTGACTTGTCTTTCCTTGTGTTGAGATACCTCTTGTGTAGAAGTTGGATTGGTTGGAGTTGGGTACTCCGGTCTTGTGTAGACCAATTGTAATCTCTTTGGGTGTAAAGGTTCCGGTGTGAAAATTCTCTTTGTGGATTTAGTGGAAACCATTCATAGTAGTGAAGGCGGGGACGTAGAGTAGTGGCTCGAACCTCGAAACAAATTACTTGTGTTTGCGATTGGTTTCCTTATTGCTTCTCATTGCTTTACATTCCTAACTTGTGATATTGTTTGTTTGCTCTTCACCATTTCAATCATTTCATTGACTTGCATTTTTCGGTCTTTACTCATCTCAACAAGAAAGCAATTACGCGCATCAACTCATAATCTAGAGGAATCAAAGAGGAGAAGTTCTAGAGCCCTTCACGGGAAATTCGGCTTCAATTTCTTATTTTGAGTGACCGCTTGCATCATTTATACTTAGTTGTTTAAAAAGATCATAATATTAGCATTAACACCTATTCACCCCCTCTAGGTGTTTTTCAATTGGTATCAGAGCTTTGGTCTCTAGGTTCTTGGCTTAACATCCTTAGAGAGATCCTATATTGCTAATCACTCTATTCATATTTCATCCTCATACACTTAGTAAAAATGGCCGAAAGAATTAAGACCCCACCCAAGTTTGATGGCCTTAACTTTCCCATATGGAAGGTTAAGATGACCGTGTTTTTGCAATCCTTAGGGAGCTGGGTTGCAAAGGCGGTGACTAAACCATTTAGCGCACCCCTCGGTGATGAGAACACTTGGTCCGACATTGTCACGAAAGAGTTTGACGCAAATGCTAGGGCACACTATGCCTTGCTTCAAGCTCTTAATAACGATGATATTTCTAGAGTCATTCATTGCAAATCCGCTTATGAGATTTGGACTCACCTACTAGTCACTCATGAGGGAACTTCACAAGTAAAGAGGGCCAAAATCGACCTTCTTCGTTCCCAATATGAAAACTTTTCTATGCAAGAGAATGAAACCATAGATGATATGGTTACTAAATTTACAAGGATTACTAACGGTCTTTCTTTTTTAGGTGATGGGATTGACAATGACCAAAAGGTGAGGAAGATCATCCGTGCTCTCCCTCCATCTTGGGAAGTCAAAGCCACAACTTTGAAGGAGCTCAATGACAAGAAAAAAATGGAGCTCATCGGTCTCATTGGGAATCTCAAGACCCATGAGATGGAAAGAAAAGTAAGAGAAGAGATGGCACCTCCAAAAAAGAAATCAATAGATTTCAAAAGCTCTTCTACCTACTCCGATGAAGATAATGATGAAGAGGATGATGAAGATCTTTCTCTTCTTGTGAAGAATGTTCGGAGAATATACAATAAGGCCAAATTCCAAAATAGAAGAAGATGGCAAGGCAAAGAAGAGAAGAAAATCATTTGCTTCAATTGCCGAAAATCGGGACACATTGTTGCGGAATATCCAGAGAACAAAGGCAAACCCTCCTCTTTCAAGAAGCCATACAAAAAGAAGGCTTTAAAGGCTATTTGGGATTCGAAAAGTGAATCCGATGAGAAAGTCGACACCGCCAACATGTGCTTCATGGCTAATGAAAGCACAAGCAAGGTAACTCCTGATACATCTATTGAAGATTGTGAATTATCTTTAGATGAATTAGGAGAAGTTTTTGAAGAACTATCTCATAACTATGATTTTCTCAAAAAAAATTTTTAAAAATGAAAAAAGAAAATGAATCACTTAACCACAAAGTATTCATTCTCATAAAAGAAAAAGATGATTTATTTTCAAAACTTGCTTCCACACAAAAGGATTTTGATAACTATAAAATTTCTTTCAAAGGTAAATTTTCATAGTTGATAAAGATGAGATTTTCATGCTTAAGAAGAAAATTGACTCATTAGGAGATGTTCTAAAGAAGTGTGAATTTGATAAAATTAGACTAGAGGCTATGTTTCCTAAGAAACATATCCCAAAGAAACATTCTCATGCTACACACTCTCATGTTCATAAATCACAACCATTACATCATGCAAAGCACCATAAAAATGTTCACACTCCACACACTCATCATGCATTCATGTATGGTAAAGTTTATGCATGCACATATTGTGGCCGAAAGGGTCATTTGGTTAAATTTTGCTATGATAAAATAAATGCATCATATAATCATATTTGGGTTCGGAATACTAACATTCAAGGACCCAAGAAAATTTGGATACTAAAGTCAATGATTTTGTTAAATGATATAGGTACATTCGAAAGTCCAACGACGTAAGGAGCGGTGGTATCTTGATAGTGGTTGCTCAAGGCACATGACTTGGGATATCAACAACTTTGCAACCCTATCAAGATACGATGAAGGTGGCACCGTCACCTTCGAAGATGACGCCAAAGGAAAGATCATTGGTATTGGTAATGTTAAACTTGGTACGTCTCCTTTAATAGAAAATGTTATTTTAGTTGATGGCCTCAAGCATAATCTCTTGAGTGTTAGTCAACTTTGTGATAAAGGTTTTAATGTTATTTTTGATGACCTAGCATGTAGTGTAATTGATAGACAATCCAATGCATGTATATTTTCCGGATTTCGTGAAAACAATGTATACATGATTGATATGTCTAATATGCTATTCAATGCTACTTATTTGAATGCCTTCAATGATGACTCTTGGTTGTGGCATAGGAGACTAGGCCACATTTCTTTTGACCATCTATCTAGATTAAACAATAAGGAAATGGTGAAAGGTATTCCTTACTTGAATTTTGAAAAGGACCGCATTTACGATGTGTGCCAACTTAGAAAACAAACAAAGTCCTCTTTCAAATCAATCAAGGATATCATGACATCACGGCCTTTGGAGTTGATCCATATGGATTTGTTTGGTCCTACTAAAACCAAAAGTCTAAGTGGGAATTGTTTTGCTTTCGTTTTAGTTGATGACTTTTCTCATTTTACCTGGGTTTTCTTTTTAGAACATAAAAATCAAGCCTTTTCACATTTTCAAGCCTTTAAGAAAAGAGTTGAAAAGGAAAAAGATTCTTCTATTTTAAGAATAAGAAGTGATAGAGGTGGTGAATTCAATAACCAACCCTTTACCACTTTTTGCGAAGAACATGAAATTAAGCATGAACTATCTTGTCCTAAAACTCCACAACAAAATGGAGTCATTGAGAGGAAAAATCGTACATTACAAGAGATGGCTAGGACAATGATAAATGAGTACGGTCTCCCTCAATACCTTCGGGCCGAGGCCGTAAACACTTCTTGCTACATATCAAATAGGGGTTTCTTATGCAAAAACACTTCTAAAACATTTTTTGAGATTTATTATTTAAGAAAACCAAATGTTTCATACTTTAAAGTTTTTGGTTGTAAATGTTTTGTTTTAAATACTAAAGATAATTTAGGTAAATTTGATGTAAAATCATATGAAGCAATTTCTGTTGGTTATTCGAACGCTAGTAAAGCTTATAGAGTCTTCAATAAATCATCTTTAACTATTAAAGAATCTATACATGTTAAGTTTGAGGAATCTAATGTGTTTGTTGAGAATGTTGTAGAAATAGATTCCCTAAATGAAGACATAGAGAAAATTACCTTGAAGGATTCACCTACTCTTGAAGACATGCCTAAAGTTGATAAGGAAAGTGAAGTTCAAGAAGTTGAAGTGGAACCATCACAACCACTTCCAAAGGATTAGAGATTCACATCACATCATCCCAAAGATCTTATTATAGGTGAAGTATTAAAAGGGGTAACTACTCGTTCTAAACTTCATGATCTTTGTGGGCACTATGCATTTATTTCTCATTTTGAACCAAAGAACATCCTCGAAGCCGAGGGCGACTCATATTGGTTGCTTGCCATGCAAGAGGAGCTCAATCAATTCGAGCGCAACCAAGTTTGGCATCTTGTTCCTAGGCCCTATGATAGACCAACAATTGGTACTAAATGAATTTTTAGGAACAAGTTGGATGAGTAGGGCAATGTTGTTAGGAATAAAACTAGGTTAGTGGCCCAAGGTTACACTCAAGTCGAAGGTATCGATTTTGAGGAAACATTTGCACCCGTAGCATGGCTTGAAGCTATACGGATGACACTTGCATTTGCTTCATATAAAGATTTTAAACTTTTTCAAATGGATGTAAAAAGTGCTTTCTTAAATGGATTTATTGAAGAGAAGGTGTATGTTGAACAACCCCCGGGTTTGTTGATCCTACACATCTGGATTTTGTTTTCAAATTAGACAAAGCTCTTTATGGTTTAAAACAAGCCCCTAGGGTTTGGTATGAAAGACTTTCTTCATTCCTTATTTCAAATGGTTTTACTAAAGGAAAAATAGATACTACTTTGTTTACCAAACATGTTGAAAATGATATACTTATAGTTCAAATATATGTTGATGATATCATATTTGGTTCTACTAATGAAAATCTTTGCAAAGTTTTTGAATCATGCATGAAGGAAGAATTTGAGATGTCTATGATGGGCGAGCTCAACTACTTCCTTGGTCTCCAAATCAAGCAAAGGAAGGATGGGATTTTCATCAATTAAGCCAAGTACACGAAGGAACTTATCAAGAAATTTGGACTTGAAGGGGCTAAGACAAGCAAAACTCCCATGGCTACCACCACAAAGCTTAACAAGGATGAATAAGGTATAAATGTAGACATTAAACTCTATCGTAGCATGATTGGTAGTTTATTGTATTTAACGGCTAATAGGCCGGACATTATGTTTTGTGTATGTCTTTGTGCTCGATTTCAATCGTGTCCTAAAGAGTCCCATTTGATTGCGGTAAAACGCATTATTAGATACCTTCAGGGCACAATTGAAATGGGTTTGTAGTATTCGAAGACCGGACAATTTTCAATGACGAGTTTTTCGGATGCCAACTATGCGGGTTGTAGAGTGGATAGGAAGAGTACAAGTGGAACATGTCAATTTCTCGGTAATTGTCTTGTTTCATGGTCTTCCAAGAAACAAAATTCGGTAGCCCTCTCAACCGCCGAGGCGGAGTATGTTGCGGCGGGGGCTTGTTGTGAACAAGTCCTTTGGATGAAACATGCTCTCCTTGACTATGATTTGCATTATGATAATATTTGTACTATTCATATGACTAAAAATGCAAATCAACATAGTAAAACTAAGCACATTGACATTCAATATCACTTTCTTTGAGATCATTATGAGAAAGGTGATATTGAAATTGATTATGTTTCTACCGATTTTCAACTTGCCGATAATTTTACAAAATCACTAGACCATAATAGATTTTCTTTCATTTGTGGTGAATTGAATGTTTGTGTTATGGATTCATGAAATTTTTTTCAAAACAATGTTTATTTTTTTACCCTTTTTGATGTATGACAAAAAGGGGAGAAAAAGTTGAGTTAATTTAAGTTTTGAGTTTAGTTTAAGTTTTGAGTTATCAATTTTCTTGATGTTTTCTTTCTCATACTATTCATTCATGTATATAGCTATTCGTATATATAGCATGATTTGAGGGGGAGCCTCCAAGCTCCTTTCCCATTTTTTTTGTAAAATAACTCGTATGTTTTGTCATCATCAAAAAGGGGAGATTGTTGACCCAAGGTTACAGTCACCCAGTTTTGGAGTTTTGATGATTACAAAACATATATAGTTATTTGTACTAATCATATTTTAGTGTTTAAGTGTGTTTCAGGGTTTTAAGGATTCAAGATGTTTTCTTCCCTAAAGGAAGGTGTTTTTGACTCAAGTTGACTCAATTCGGGATCAAGGATTCAAGCTATTCAACAATGTATATGGGAAGCCCAAAATTGAAGATCTTGTAGTCACCTAGAACCATTGTAAGAATTAGTATGTTAAAGAGTTAGGTTATGATAAGTTGGCTCAAGAAAACACACACACACACATTTTCACTTTTCAAAATACAAGTTTTTTGGTTAGTTGGTTTTGGTGCATGATTGATTGATACATCTAGTTTAAAACATGTATTTCATCCTCTATAGCATGCTACTTAAACTTCAAATCATTTCAAAATATTTTAAAAATTATTCGAAGTTCAAAATTCTTTATTTATAAAACCTATTTCAGGCCTAACGGTCGACCAGGCGGTCGACCGGATCTATTTCAGGCCAGATCGGTCGACCGTCCGGTCGACCGGGCCTTGTGACCTTGGGCGTGCACATCTATGCACGTCTGCAGGTCGACTAGGCCAGTCGACCGATAGACCTTGCGGTCGACCGACCGTCAACCGACTGCAAGACCCTTAGTCTCGGTTTTGTCGGTCGACCGACAGTTCAAATATTCATTTTTGTTTAGCCTGTGGTTGACCGGACCAGTCGACCGAAGCCAACGGCTCTTTTGCCATGTGGCCTGCCGGTCGACCGGCCCGGTCGACCGACAACCGTCAAAAAGCCCAACGGCTCTTTTTTGGGATTTGATTAGTTTTTAATAATTCCTATACCTATTTCTGAATTCCTAGTGGCTAAATTATACCCTAATGACCTAGTATTCATATGGATGATATGAATTCTCTCCCTATAAATAGAGGTCATTGGTTACTTGTTTTTAACAAGAAAAATTCCTATTGTTACAAGTTTTTCAAAAGAGAAGAAAGTTTACTTGCTTTGCTTTTTAAAGTTCTTTCTTTTGCAAGATTTTTCAGTTGGTTTACAAGCTTTTTTACTTCTTTACAATTGAAATTTTTCTCACTTTACTTCTTGAGCCAAAAATCATCTCCACTCTATAAGAAGTTGTAAGAGAGAGTTTGTGGTCTTTTGATCACCAAGTGACTTGTCTTTCCTTGTGTTGAGATCCCTCTTGTGTTGAGGTTGGATTGGTTAGAGTTGGGTACTCCGGTCTTATGTAAACCATTGTAATCCCCTTGGGTGTAAAGGTTCTGGTGTGAAAATTCCCTTTGTGGATTTAGTGGAAACCCTTCATAGTGGTGAAGGCGGGGACGTAGAGCAGTGGCTCGAACCTCGAAACAAATTACTTGTGTTTGCGATTGGTTTCCTTATTGCTTCTCATTGCTTTACATTCCTAACTTGTGATATTGTTTGTTTGCTCTTCATCATTTTAATCATTTCATTGACTTGCATTTTTCGGTCTTTACTCATCTCAACAAGAAAGCAATTACGCGCCTCAACTTATAATCTAGAGGAATCAAAGAGGAGAAGTTCTAGAGCCCTTCACGGGGAATTCGGCTTCAATTTGTTGTTTTGAGTGACCACTTGCATCATTTATACTTAGTTGTTTAAAAAGATCATAAGATTAGAATTAACACCTATTCACCCCCCCCCCTCTAGGTGTTTTTCACCATCCCCTCATTCCCAATTTACTTCTCCATATTTACAACCATACCCCTCCGCTTTTAATTCCTATTCCTTTTCTAAAAATATCCTATTTTCTCTCTCTCTCTCTCCTTCCTATAACTTTCTCTTTCCTCTCCTCTTCTCTCTCATTCTCTCTCTAATATTTATATATATATTTATATTTATATATTTTAATATATGTATATGGGCTAGTGGCTTGCTCGCATGGATTAGCGGATTTCTCAGACTTTTCTCGGTATTTTCATTCTGGTGATAGGCGAGTACATTTCTTACTTTATTACCATCATTTCATGTTTAATAATTATTATCTTGATTTAAATACATGATGTCTCTTTATGCAAGTTAGTATATGTTATATAAATAATTATCATGTTTTATAAATAGCTGCCAGCCTTTATTATACCTTGTCAAACTGGTATTATACCGGGTATGCCTAGATCTGCTCCCGCTTTACCTGGCTTCGCATAGCTAATTAAAAGATAAATTTATTAGTATAAAAATGGTAGTGAAGAGTTTGATATCCTTATGCCGTCTCCTGTACCATGTGATGTGACCGGTTGATACCTGATATTTGATGTTGTGACTCTCACCGACATATTAGTTACCTGACTCTGACATATATACACCTGATACTTGGCCTGCTATATTTGACACATGATACCGACACCGGTACTTGCCATGCTATACTTATTATTTAATATCTGATACCGGTACTTGCCATGCTATACTTATTATTTGATATCTGATACCGGTACTTACCATGCTATGCTTATTACTTGATATCTGACACCGGTACTTGACATGCTATACTTATCGCCTGCTACCTGACACCTGATATAATAACACTTGACACTTGACATGCTATCACCTAGTACTGGTGTTGACACTTAAAAAAGACAAGATTCTTATTGGTCCGAACAATGTCTAAACTTGTTGACATTTACAAAAGACAAGTGACAGACGAGCTGAAGACCAGTTTTCACCCATCTCCGAGGGACAAGGAAGCAACTTGTGTTGGCCCAAAGGCCTTCCACCCTAGTTTTGATGATGATTAACTCATGTAGTTATGTTTACTAATAATCTTGTGTTGTTTAAGTTTCAGATCATTAACCAAGATATTAGTTGGTGATTAGCTTCAACAAGGAGTTTAGAAGCTTTTCATGATGATCCCAGGGCCAAAGCTTCAAGATCACACATTGCCTAGCCCATGGATGGAGTTTTGGAGCAAGTCAACTTGAAGATGAAGATCATCAAGAAGACTTAGGTATCCATAGTTTAGATAGTGTGTTTTAGATCCATTTGTAAAGTTTAGTATAGTTGATATGCTCAAGTGCACAACACACACGTTTTTATGCTTTGGATTTGGTTTTCATGAATAGTAGATCAAAACAAGTTTACATGGTTTTGATGTATATTAGATGTGTTCAATATACATACATGCTTCATATATTAAACAAACTTATTTTGATATGTCTATTCATGAGTTTTTAGGAAAATCAGATTTCCTATTGGAAAAATCAAGTTTGATAAAAATACAAGTTTTTGTTTTTGGTTTTCATGAATGGTAGATCAAAACAAGTTTACTTTATTTCTATGTATATTAGATATGTTCTAAATATACATACATGCTTTAAACTTGCTAAACAAACTTATTTTGACTATCCTATTCATGTGTTGAAAAATCAAGTTTGATAAAAATACAAGTTTTGTTTTTGATAAAATTTGCAAGACTCAAAATGAATTGATATGATTGATATATGTCTTGAAATTTTTATCACAAGTTTGTGTTTCCATATAAAATGATAAAACAAGTTTTGTAGATTTTTAGAAGACTTAAAAGAATTTTCAAAATATTTTTAAACTGGTTTTCTGACCCAGTTTTTGTTCCAGGCTTCAACCAAGTCGACTAGTAACCTGACTAGTCGACTAAGGTTGAGGTCGATCGACCGGGCCGGTCGACCGACGTGCACAAATCTGTGCACGTTTGGAGACATTGGGACGGTCGACCGGGACGGTCGACCGGTCTGAGAGCAGAGCTCTCTGTTTGTTTAGGTCGACCGGGCCGGTCGACCGTGGTTGCCCAACGGTCACAATTCTGACCGTTGGCGGTCGACCGGACTGGTCGACCACTGCCTGTCAGAGCTGCCAGCTCAGCTCTAACGGCTAGTTTTGTATTGGGGCTATATATACCCCATCTCTTCATAGTTTTTGTAGAAGTTTTGAAGTGCAAAAATTCCAGACCTTCTTAAGTATTTTTAAAGAGTTTTCAAAAGTATTTGGGGCTTTAATCTTTCAATCTTTATTGTTTTAGGTTTTTGAAAAAATCAAAGAAAAGAGGATTTTGGGAGATTTGTCTTAGTTTTCATTCTATATCTTTTGCAAGAAATTTCCCAAGTGTTTTTCTTTGTTGCTTGTTTTCCAAACACCTAGTTTTTCACACTTGAGCTATCTTCTATCCTAATCTATTTAGGATCTTGTTTTGTGGAAAAAGAAAAAGGAAAGAGGTTTGTGGTTGAAAGAGACCACCTATTGTAAACCCTTGATTTCTTGGTTGCTCCCTCTTTGGTAGAGGTTGAGGTTGTGATTTGGGTTGTTGGTTTGCTCCCTCTATTGTGAGGTGGAGATTGGTGTTTACTCCCTCTTGGTGAGGTGGAGTTGGTTGTTGGTTTGTATCCCTCAAGTGTGAGGTGGATTGGTTGTTGTATTGGCTACGGGCCTACCCCTCGGTTGTGAGGTGGTTGTTTGAGAGAGGAGTTCGGTACTCCATTATTGTAAAAATCCTTCTCGGTGAAGGTTCCCTCGATGGGAGTCCTCGGTGGACGGTATAGTGGATTGGAAATCCTATACGGTGGTGTAGGCGGGGATGTAGAGCAAGGGTGCTCGAACCTCGTAACATATCATTGTGTTTGCGTTTGATCCACTTGTCTCTAAACTCTCTCTCTTTACATTTATGCAAAGCATCATACTTCATTCATATCATATTTGCTTGTGTTGAGCATAATTCATATTGTCATATCATATCTATTTGCTTGTGTTGTGCCTTGCATAATTCACATTGCTATATTTAGTATATGCTTGGTTGTTTGTGTGTGCCTCACTTGTATCTAATTAACAAGAGCTTCACATAGCACCTCAACCCATTCAAGGGGAATCAAGAGGAGTTAGTCCAGAACCCTTCACGGGAAATTCGGCTACACTTGTTGATTGTACTAAGTGTGTTGCAAAATTTGCATTAGCTTCCGCATTTAGCGCACTTAGTTTTGCATTTAGTTTTAGATTAGCACAAACACCTATTCACCCCCCCTCTAGGTGTTTCTTTTCAATTGGTATCAGAGCTAGTGCTCCTGATACTTAGGCTTAACATCAGAGGAGTGAGATCCATTTGCTTGCTAATCTATTATTTGCATTTGCTTGTTTGCACACATATAGTTTACCATGGCTTTCATGACCCCACCTATGTTTGACCCTTCCAACATCCATGTTTGGAAGATTAGGATGACCGTTTATTTACAAACCCTAGGTCATAAAGTTTATCTTGCCATTACCAAGGAATCCTTCCTTAGTGATAGCAATCATATAGGGGCCAATGCACAAGCCCTAGAGGCCATTAGAAGCACTTTATCTAAAGAATATCTTATGAGTGTTTCTAACCTTGATTCCGCTTTTGCAGTGTGGAACAAGTTGACAACAACCACCAACACCTCCAAGCTTCAAGAACAAATCCAAGAAGAGGAATCTAGTGGAGAATCCGATTCACAATGCTTCATGGTCCAAGGGAATGACTCTCTTGAGGTACATTCGGAACCCCACTTAGATAATGATGATTGTGCTAGTTCTTCAAATGATTTTGTTGATCCCCATGCTTTGAATGAAGAACTATCCATTGTGTGTGAAAAATTAATAGAAAAATATAATTTGTTGAAAAAGAAAAGTCTAGGAATTGTTAATGAAAATAAGAGTTTACATTCTAGACTTGATGTTGTTTTGCAAGAGAAAGAGGAGATTGCTAATGAGAGGGATTCATTAAAATCTCAACTTGATCTTGCACTTAAAGAAAATAACTTTTTGAAAAATAAAATGATTGCCATTCTATTTTGGAGAAAAATGAAAATTTGTCTTCTAAAATTGATTTTGTTTTAAAAGAGAATGTTGCTTTGAAAAATAAAATTATTTCTATTTCAAATGATTTAGATGTGTGTTTAAAGAAAAATGTTGTTTTGAAAAATAAGATTGATGAACATGTTTGCCATGCTAGGGTAGTTTCACCTAGATCACCCCTTGCATGCTCCACTTCTTCTATGATTAAAAATGATATAAACATGTTGAAGAAGAAAATGGATTGTTTGGGCTCCACTATGAGCCAATGTGCTAAGAACCATACACGCTTGGAAACCTTAGTTCGTAAGAAACAAGTTCCAACTTTTATGCATGCACACCCTCCACGGCATACACATGCTCCACATGGACACCATCAACACATGTATGCTCATGTGTACACATGTACACATTGTGGCCGAAAAGGCCATCTTGCTAAATTTTGCTATGATCGTTTACATGTTGAGAATTTAGCAAAGAAGTTTGTTTGGGTTAGAGAAGGTACTAACCCCCATGGACCCAATAAGATATGGGTACCAAAGACCACCCCTCCTATTATTTTTGATGTAGGTGTGGGCTCTCACATGACGTGAGAGTGATGACACCTTGGAGTGGATGCGTTCCGAGCTTCATGGAAATCAATTGGATGCATTACTTTTAAGGGAAGGTTTGGTAGAGAGGACCACCTTTGTTTTAGAGAACTAGAGCGGTGCCCTCATTGGTTTTGGTATCGAATCTCTAACTCCTTATGTTTACATGCTTTCCATGTTTATCTTTCATAGTATGATTTGATGTTTAGTGATCATCATGAATATGCCATGTTAATTAGATTAGTGTTATACTTATTAGTTGGTTGAAACATCCATGTTCTATATGGACTTATATTTTTGTGTTTTCACCTTGGTTAAACTAATTTGTATGACCTAAATCTAATGCACATGCATGTACATATTGATCATATATGATTTGTATTTCATATCTTTGATATTTATAGCATGTTTCATTATTTGGTGATTATTATGATAATGCCATGTTCATTAGATCCTTGACATGCATGTATAGCATTTTGAGACACCTATGTTTATATGGACCCATATTTTGTGTTCTCACCGTTTGTTTTAGCTATCATGTTTATCATAGGTTTAATAACATGTGGATTTGCATAATAATCATGTTTTAGTTTTATCATGATGATTTCTATATCGTGTTTTATGCTTCAAGTGTTGATTACATGTTTAGATGTTAGTTTTCATTAAGACTAGGTATATATTCGTGCATATAGTGGGCCACAAATAAATCTATATATGTTTGAGCGTGAATGCTTATTTGAACCCATTAGATGTGTCAGTATAGTCTAGTTTTGATGATTCATACATTTTAAACTTGTATTCCATTTTTAGATTTGTTTTATGAGTTTTTCACTTCATGTATATGTTTGTATTGCCAAACTTTAAGATATACATGTATACCCCTTGAGTCATTTGCCTTTCATGCAAATCTATATATGGACTCAATTGTGTTTAGGGATATGTATGTATACTTATTGTGTTGACAATTCATACATATACCTTGAAATGAAATGTGTTTTGATGAATATTTAGTTTTTCTTGATTTTGTGTTTAATTGTTTAACTTCATGTATATGTCTATCTTGTCCAAACTATTAGATATACATGATTATCCTTTTTGAGCCACGTGCCTTAATGCATATATTTTGTGGACTCATTGAGTTTTGGATATGTATGTATACTTTAGTTTGTATTAGACATACATATGCCTTGAAGATTAAATAAGTTTTAATGATTTTCGTGTTTTCTTTTTTAAAGGAATATTGAGCTAAATTGTATATTTTCATGATCATGTTCTTCACATTATATTTGTACACTCACATTTCTTATTTACTCATGTGTTTTGTTTTCATGAGTCATATTTATGCTTCATTGACTTGAGTGTTTGATATCATGTGGATTTCATGTTTTATGAAAATTATTTCTGTTGTATTCCTTGCTTGAAGGATTTCTTACTAGTTTAAAAGATTTTCCATTTAACTAGTTACGGTATTCCTCATATGGTAATTGAAAAACTCTACCAAAAAGTTTTTCAAACAAAGCTTATTTTCAAATCTATTTTTGAAATCCCCTACCCTTTAAGGGCGGTTGGAAGGGAGATCATGTTCATGTATGCTTTACAAGTGAAAATCATTTAAAACTTGAACCATGATTGGGTGGTAGATTATATGAGATATACACTTGATTATTATTGTTGATTCAATTGGTATCATTGAACTCTTTCAATTGGTATCATTTTGATTTTTTTTGTATACTCATATGTTTATTGTGTATGTATATTTTCAATTGGTATCATCTATTGGTGATTGGTACTCATTCTATTTCATACACATATACTTGTTTTATTTATGCTTAAGATATAAATTTTTCACAAAATCTTGTTTATGCTAGTGCTTGAGCTTCAATTTTGTTTTAATTGATTACTTTTAAATTGGTATCAAGATTTTTTATGTGTTTTGTTTAAAATTGGTATCAATATTTTTCTTGTTTGTTTCCTTTCAATTGGTACCTTAATTGATTGTCACCCCTTATTGACCTTCTTTTGTTTTAGACAGAAAGGGGGAGAACATTATTTTATTGTTTTGATTGACATAATAGGGGAGAAAGATTTTTACCCCTCATTATTATTTATTGTTTTGATTGTTTACCCCTTTGTTGATGATTGACAAAAAGGGGGAGAATAATTTGGTGTTTATATATGCATACTTATGTTTTTGCATGTATTAAGTTTTATTGGTATCTAGAGCATCTAATGTTTTGTTAATATTTTATTAATTTAATTGGTAACTAGAGCTTCTAGAACATGTGTTTGTGTTTTATGCATATTGATGCATATATGTTTTGTTTTGCAAATGTATGGAGATAAGAACTTGATGACTTTTATGATTATTTGACATGTTGTATTTGCATACATGTCATACATTTGCATATATATTTATGAGCTTCATTGTCATATTTTATCTATTTGTTTATGCATGAGTTAAGGGGGAGCTTCTTTGAAGCTTAGCTTTAATCCATGCATATATAACTCCATGAGTTTTGTCATCATCAAAAAGGGGGAGATTGTTGGCCCAAAGGCCTTCCACCCTAGTTTTGATGATGATTAACTCATATAGTTATGTTTACTAATAATCTTGTGTTGTTTAAGTTTCAGATCATTAACCAAGATATTAGTTGGTGATTAGCTTCAACAAGGAGTTTAGAAGCTTTTCATGATGATCCCAGGGCCAAAGCTTCAAGATCACACATTGCCTAGCCCATGGATGGAGTTTTGGAGCAAGTCAACTTGAAGATGAAGATCATCAAGAAGACTTAGGTATCCATAGTTTAGATAGTGTGTTTTAGATCCATTTGTAAAGTTTAGTATAGTTGATATGCTCAAGTGCACAACACACACGTTTTTATGCTTTAGATTTGGTTTTCATGAATAGTAGATCAAAACAAGTTTACATGGTTTTCATGTATATTAGATGTGTTCAATATACATACATGCTTCATATATTAAACAAACTTATTTTGATATGTCTATTCATGAGTTTTTAGGAAAATCAGATTTCCTATTGGAAAAATCAAGTTTGATAAAAATACAAGTTTTTGTTTTTGGTTTTCATGAATGGTAGATCAAAACAAGTTTACTTTATTTCTATGTATATTAGATATGTTTTAAATATACATACATGCTTTAAACTTGCTAAACAAACTTATTTTGACTATCCTATTCATGTGTTGAAAAATCAAGTTTGATAAAAATACAAGTTTTGTTTTTGATAAAATTTGCAAGACTCAAAATGAATTGATATGATTGATATATGTCTTGAAATTTTTATCACAAGTTTGTGTTTCCATATAAAATGATAAAACAAGTTTTGTAGATTTTTAGAAGACTTAAAAGAATTTTCAAAATATTTTTAAACTGGTTTTCTGACCCAGTTTTTGTTCCAGGCTTCAACCAAGTCGACTAGTAACCTGACTAGTCGACGAAGGCTGAGGTCGGTCGACCGGGCCGGTCGACCAACGTGCACAAATCTGTGCACGTTTGGAGACATTGGGACGGTCGACCGGGACGGTCGACCGGTCTGAGAGCAGAGCTCCCTGTTTGTTTGGGTCGACCGGGCCGGTCGACCGTGGTTGCCCAACGGTCACAATTCTGACCGTTGGCGGTCGACCGGACCGGTCGACCGCTGCCTGTCAGAGCTGCCAGGGCGGTCGACCGGACCGGTCGACCGCTGCCTGTCAGAGCTGCCAGCTCAGCTCTAACGGCTAGTTTTGTATTGGGGCTATATATACCCCATCTCTTCATAGTTTTTGTAGAAGTTTTGAAGTGCAAAAATTCCAGACCTTCTTAAGTGTTTTTAAAGAGTTTTCAAAAGTATTTGGGGCTTTAATCTTTCAATCTTTATTATTTTAGGTTTTTAGAAAAATCAAAGAAAAGAGGATTTTGGGAGATTTGTCTTGGTTTTCATTCTATATCTTTTGCAAGAATTTTCCCAAGTGTTTTTCTTTGTTGCTTGTTTTCCAAACACCTAGTTTTCCACACTTGAGCTATCTTCTATCCTAATCTATTTAGGATCTTGTTTTGTGGAAAAAGAAAAAGGAAAGAGGTTTGTGGTTGAAAAAGACCACCTATTGTAAACCCTTGATTTCTTGGTTGCTCCCTCTTTGGTAGAGGTTGAGGTTGTGATTTGGGTTGTTGGTTTGCTCCCTCTATTGTGAGGTGGAGATTGGTGTTTACTCCCTCTTGGTGAGGTGGAGTTGGTTGTTGGTTTGTATCCCTCAAGTGTGAGGTGGATTGGTTGTTGTATTGGCTACGGGCCTACCCCTCGGTTGTGAGGTGTTGTTTGAGAGAGGAGTTCGGTACTCCATTGTTATAAAATCCTTCTCGGTGAAGGTTCCCTCGGTGGGAGTCCTCGGTGGATGGTATAGTGGATTGGAAATCCTACACGGTGGTGTAGGCGGAGATGTGGAGCAAGGGTGCTCGAACCTCGTAACATATCATTGTGTTTGCGTTTGATCCACTTGTCTCTAAACTCTCTCTATTTACATTTGTGCAAAGCATCATACTTCATTCATATCATATTTGCTTGTGTTGAGCATAATTCATATTGTCATATCATATCTATTTGCTTGTGTTGTCCTTGCATAATTCACATTGCTATATCTTGTATATGCTTGGTTGTTTGTGTGTGCCTCACTTGTATCTAATCAACAAGAGCTTCACATAGCACCTCAACCCATTCAAGGGGAATCAAGAGGAGTTAATCCAGAACCCTTCACGGGGAATTCGGCTACACTTGTTGATTGTACTAAGTGTGTTGCAAAATTTGCATTAGCTTCCGCATTTAGCGCACTTAGTTTGCATTTATTTTTAGATTAGCACAAACACCTATTCACCCCCCCCCTCTTGGTGTTTATTTTCAACTTGGACTCCACTGATCCAGCAAGCAGACAGTGAACCCGGATTGTTTCTAAACAGACCTCAGCAGGTCTAAGGTGCTAACACTTAGCATCGCATGAGCCCAAAGGGATAGCCTCGCTTGAGAGGCTAATACCACTCGACTTCGCCTCGAAGCCATCCAAAGCCTCGCCAGGAAGCCAACTCGCAACTTCGCCACAGAAGACATCCAGCTCCGCTAAAGGGTTTCTTTTGGACTTCGCCAGAAACTGCCTCCAGCTCCGCTGCGAGTTCAAGGCGGGCAGTGCCGCTATCGGTCTGCTATGGTCAACCTTTGACCAATCAAATCTCCAGATGAGATCAGATCTAATCAGATCAAATCCAATCAAGATCAAATCTGAGATCAAATTTGGCAGTTGATTGCCACAATCTCTTGACTCTTATAAAACGAGTAAGAAGATCAGGGGAAATCCTCCTACGATATGGAAAGGATCAAGAAGATCAATCGACCTGCCAATTCTAGCTTCGCAGAAGCTGATCCTAGCCTCGCAGTAAGGCTACTTTCCAAATTTAAACAGATTTGATTCAATCTGTTTCTATGTTTTCAAGGGATGGTTATACCCTTGCTCTCCCTATAAATAGCCCATCAGGGGTACAAGGAGAGACAATGCGCAAGAGGCACGCACGTACATGCACAAGAGGACTCCACAAGCAGAGGCTTCTTCATAACGCACCGTGCGCTCTCGAATTCAGAGACCTTTTAGAGAATTACTTTCTCTATTCAGGGTGTTGATACCCTAACATCGTCCTTCTTCTCAAGGAATCTCCGGAACCAGGCGAGAAGGAATTCCTAATTGAAGGCGATTTTGAGAAGCAGCAAGAGGGTTATACCAACCTTCTGTTCTCTGATTACCGGAACCAGGCGAGAAGGGAATCTCATCGCTCGCATCGTCAAAGGGACAAAATGGTCGCGCGCTGACCAGACTCCTATCGGCACACTTCTCCAGAATCTCTGAGGAGATCTACTTGTAATCTTTTTGAGAATACTTGTAATTTAGCTCCTCAAACTCTTTTTTGTAAGTTTTCCCCCTTTGCGAACATAATGGGAAACAAGATGGCGACTCCGCTGGGGAAGAAATTCTCTACTGCCGAGAATTAAGTGTCGCAATGCGACGAACAGACCTTCGGGTCTAACTCTGAATTCAGAAAAAACGGTGCAGCCAGAGCCCTCTGGCTAAATCTTCAAGGAAAGTCTCTGCGGAGACAGAAAAGGTTCTCTGCGAACCTACTGCGGTTATTTGGCGCAACAAGGAAGCACGTCCGCAGTCTGATCCCTTTACTTGTGAGAACTTGGTGGTTCAGTTCGATCAAGGAAGATTTGAAGAAGTCCTCTCTGGGGGTGGCCCAATGCTTCGAGCACGGAAGCATAGGAAGGTTTCTACGACCAAGGTTTCGAAGCAGAAACCGGAAGCAGAATTCTGCCAACACCCCTCAGCCTCGCGTGTGGCTAATCAGGTTCCTTGCGAACCTAAGTCTCCTCTGTCAAGGCGGGTATGGAATTCTAAACAGAAGTCTCCAACCGAAGCTTCAGGCGTAGCTATGCCTAAACCGCGCCTCTCTCGCGAAGGAAAAGGCAAGATGCCTGTCTGCTCTAATCATAAAGTCAAGACGGCAATCATACCGTCACCAAATTTAAGAGCAGCAATGCCTCGCGCCGACCTCGTTCTCACGAGCGAAGCTACTGTACCACAGCGTACGCGCAGGGTCCATAACTGCGACGCTGAAGCCAAAGTACTATCTAAGGCTAATTGCCTTCGCAGCAGCATAGCGGGTAAAGCACCACAGCGTGCTCCGCTGCCCAGTGCGTCAAGCACTAAGCTCATGCCTGATGGCGAAGCTAGAACAAAAGCACTATTCAGTGCTAATCCCATCTGCAGGGATAAAAGAAGCAGGACATCGTCCTATGTGCGATCCAAAAGAGCCTTTGCGCTCGATCACAGAGACCCAACCGGGTCTGATTTGAGAAAATTGTTGACGGATAGACAAACCTCTTCCCCCTGTTGTCAACAAGTAGGATGTCAGCTGGTGACACTCCACTCGGTCCATTGCCAGATGGGACCAATCCCCGCCACGCCTCCAAGACGACGGTCAGTTTTTGATAGGCTATCGGTACAGGCCCAGAGGAAACACCGCAAAAGGAGCACCTCACGAGATCCAGCCTCCGTATCCGTCAACATGACCGGAAGAGGACGTGGGTCCCCAGATCCAGATTATAGCCTAGGCTTAGGCGAAGTCTTGGTGCATGAAGAAGGTGTCTTTCGAAACACCAGATCCAGGGTGGCGATACCCTACAGTTACGAGCAGCCTTCTTCCTCGACGGCCCTAGCCTCGTCACAGCTCAGGAGATCACTCCAATCATCGGACGAAGAAGATGAAGATAGTGGGTACGCCTCTTCGGCGATAGTTAGCTCAGTGCGAACAGACAGAGCATCAGTCAATATGGCTGATAACGTTAACGACGACCTTCGTCGGCGCCTGGAAGCTCAAGAGCAAACTTCCAAAACCCAGCAAGAAGCCTTGGACAACATTCAACAGATGCTCGCTCAACTCCTCAGTAACCGGAATAATAATGATGCCGGGAGCAATCACGATGAGGAGGAACAATTCAGCAATGAGCAACCAAAACCAGAGAAATCCAAGGAGGGTTCTTCCTTAGACGCCGAAGTCCTTAAGGGCCTCCAGGCTCAAATCGCATCCCTAGCTCAGAGGGATGAATTAAAGAAGGTAGGGGCAGTCCGTCCTTATCCGATGGAGTGGGATTCGGTGCCATATCCACCGAAGTTCAAACCACCAACGTTGCATACCTATGATGGGAAGAGCTCACCAAATCAGCACATCTACTATTTTCGGTCTCAGACTGGTAATGTTATAAGCAATGATGCCGTCATGGCTAGGCTATTCATTGGCACCTTAAAGGGGGTGGCATTTGACTGGTTCTGAAGTCTCCCTCCGGGCTCTATCAATTCCTAGGTCGACCTGGAAACCCGGTTCCTCTCTCGTTTCTATGAGGACGATACCGAAGTAACCATGGACAAGCTCCTCTCCACTGTGCAGAGGAAGGGCGAATCTGTCCGTGACTACATTGAACGGTTCAGAAATTTATCTTTAATGTGCCCAGCAGGGATGCCATTACCCATGCTTTTACAGACATGCAGACACAACTTCTTAGACCAAGTGAAAGTTCGCATGGGGGCTGTCAAAGCCCACACCTGGAAGGAATTGGTCGAACAAGCAGAGATAGCCGAGAAGTTGGCTAAAAAGTTCGAACCATTCGCCCCTAGAGGCAAGTGGGGGATGAACAACAAAGGGCGTAGCGACCTACCGCAATCTTCTCAAGCTAAAGGCAAAGAGACTATGTCTGTGGAGTTATCCGGAGATGTGCAGTCGAAGACCAAGAAGAGCGGCTTCAACAATCAGGAGCCTAAGTTCCCTCCAAAGCAGTACTCCTTCAAAGATGATCAGGTGGTCACGATATTCCATCTGCTCCACAAAGGGAACAAAATGAAACTGCCAGATGCTCGGTGTCCCAATGAGGTAGGGTGCACAAACGACCCTAAATACTGCCTCTACCACAGGATGATCCACTATCCTACTGACAAGTGTTATGTCCTCAAGGACAGAATTCAAGCCTTGGTTGACGCTGGGGTTCTGACATTAAAGACGGAGCAGAAGAAAGTCACTGCCAATATGGTGACTCTTGAGTTCGGCAGCACCCAAAAGGTCACAGTTCCTGACGGGACCTATCCAGCCCCTGCGCCACGGTTGGAAGTCAGACATCCTCCAGCTAAAACTCAAAACAATAAGGGTCTTGTCCCCTTAACATTGGAGACAGGAGAAGTCATGTGAATACACCTAGACCTCGTCCAAGACGAACACTGGGATTCAAAGAAGCCTAAATCAAAGGGCAAATCTTGTAATGTCATCTCCATCCTGCCAGACAACGGCAATCTTACATCGGCTTCCCTCAGTGATTCAGAAGGGGAAAAGCTTGCTTGCACGGCGCGAGCCGATACGCCTCAGCAGACGGGCACCCGATCCGGAAAATCATACTTAAGGCAGTATGAAAAGTCTACTGACGAGACACAACAGCAAACGACGTCAGTACAAGTACTAGTATCCACTCCAATCCCAACCAAGGGAAAAGAGAGACCTAAGGAGGTATGATTCGACCACATGTTGAAGAAACCACTAGGCCAAGGGTTCGATACGCCCTTTCGGTTTGACATATTGGCTCAGCTGGCCAATATCCCAGCTCGTATCACTATACACGAGCTCCTTCGTCTCTCTAAAGAGACAAGAGAAGAACTCAGGGAGGCGCTAGCCAATTCAGAATCCTTTCTGACATACATGCCTGAGGTCCCTAACAACGACGTTCAGTCTCCTTGCCCAGAATGTCATCATACACAATCCAAGGTGCCTGCTATTACATTCACGGCAAAAGATATGCTTTTCAAAGACAACAAGCACGATCGACCTCTGTACTACACCGGATATATCGGTTCAACGTGCATTGAAAGAATACAAGTCGATCCGGGGTCCGCACTCAGCATCATCCCCAAAAGGCTTCTCTACTTCCTCGGCATACCGCTGTACAGGTTGTCCTCAACCACTACTACAATATACGATTTCAACGCCGAGAGCAGCCATCCACTGGGAAAAATTCGACTCCGTTGCAGAATTGGGAGCCTGAAGTCAGAAGTGACATGCTATGTCATTGACGCTGACACATCATATAACCTGCTGCTGGGACGGCCATGGATCCATGCCAACTGGATCGTTCCCTCTACTCTGCACCAATGCTTCAAATATGTTGAAGATGACGCGACGGTACGAACTGTCTTTGCTGAGAAGCAACCATTCAAAGGGGTGGAGAATTACTTCACCGACGCTCTTCTGTATCAAGAGGCCGGTGGGACACCTAAAGAACCGTTGCCGGACGATGATGAAAGTGGCAACGAGGCGGATTCAGAATCCGAAGCAGGCATGCTAGCCATTCTGATTGGTGAACCAATTATAGCATGTCTCAATAATCCCCTATGTAATACTCCTTCAGAGGATGAAGGTGAATGGGTAATTAATGATAATATTTCTTTTGATTATCCCGTGAATGTTGGGCTATTTGAATCCATTACGGATAGCTCCCTATACATGCCTTTACATAAGCCAAGTGCGTCCAGTACACCCATGGAATCCGCAGAAGGAGCCGTCTTGGTGATCCCGCCATCCAAAGAAGGTCAGTAACCGATAATCTTCGGTAGAACCCAACCACGGGGACCCACGGCCACAGATTCAAGTTCAGACTCAGACACTCCACAGTTCTTCCATTACACGCAGCCGGCACGTCATATTATGAAGAAAATGGGATATAACTTGAAGCATGGAATGGGCCTGAACTTTGGAAAAGGAAGGCGCAGCTTGATGCGTAATTTTGTGCCTAAAGGGAAGCCTGCAAATTACTATAATAGTACACGCAGGGGGTTAGAGTATGTTACACCCACATTGTCAGCAACGGTTCAAGCCAAGGACGATGGATCAGTTCCATCACATTCAGCCTCATCCTCCGAGTGGGATTCAGATGTCAGTATAGGAGGAATGTTCAAAAACCTCACTGCTAATATGACCTCAAGCAGTCAATTGGAGCCCGCAGAAGCCGCTGACGAAGAACCATGGGCCCAGCAATTAGACCTTCAATGGGAAAAGCGATTCGAATCGCACGAACCACCTACTGAAGACAAGGTGATGCAGGTCAACTTGGGTAATCAAGACCACCCTAAGCCCATCTTTATAAGTGAAAGCCTATCACTTACAGAAAGGGAAGAATTGATAATACTCGTAAGAGAGTATATAGACGTCTTCGCGTGGAGCTACGAAGATATGCCCGGACTTGATCCACAAGTCGCTATGCACCGTCTAAATATCAAGCCTGACGTCAAGCCAGTCAAGCAGTAACAACGTCGGTTTCGCCCAAACATCATGGAAGCTATTGAAGCCGAAGTTCACAAACTCATTGCATGTGGCTTCATCCGGGAGGAACAACATCCAGATTGGGTAGCCAACATCGTCCCTGTCCTCAAGAAGAACGGAAAAATACGGATATGCATCGACTACCGTGATCTCAACACGGCCTGTCCCAAAGACGAATTCCCACTGCCCATCACCGACGTCATGATCGACAACACATATGGATTCGAAAGGATGTCTTTCATGGACGGCTTTTCAGGGTACAACCAAATTAAGATGTATCCCGACGACGAGAAGCATACTTCGTTCCGAACACCATTGGGGGTATACTGCTACACTGTAATGCCCTTCGGACTGAAGAACGCCGGAGCAACCTACCAGCGGGCAATGAGTACGATCTTCCGCGATCATCTTCGAAAAACGTGGAGTGCTATGTCGACGACATTGCCGTCAAAAGCCGCAACAAGAATGAACATCTTCGCGACCTGAGAACGATATTCGACATAATGCGGGCTCATCAACTGAAAATGAATCCGACAAAATCCTTCTTGGGAGTTTCAAGTGGCAAGTTCCTTGGGTTCATTGTTACATCAAAAGGGATTCATCTTGACCCAGACAAAGTCAAGGCCATTCAGAGCATGCATCCACCGAGGAATCTCAAAGAGCTTAGAGGCTTGCAAGGCAGACTGGCTTATATCAGAAGATTCATCGCAAATCTCTTAGGCAGCTGTCAACCGTTCACCCGACTCATGAAAAAGGGTGCTTCCTTCGTATGGGATCAAGCTTGTCAGGAAGCTTATGAAGACATCAAGAGGTACCTCACAAAGCCTCCAGTCTTAGTGGCCCCTACATCAGGGAAGCCATTCTTGCTTTATGCGAAAGCTCTGGACCATTCCCTCGGTGCCCTCCTCGCTCCAAAAGGACAACAATGGCCACGAGCAGGCCATTTATTATCTGAGCAGAACTCTCATAGGAGCGGAATCTCGCTACAACCCTATCGAGAAAGAGTGCTTAGCTCTTGTCTTTGCCGTTCAGAAGACACGACATTATTTGGTTGGCCAAATCATACATGTCATCTCCAGAGTGAATCCTTTACGTCTTCTCATGACGAAGCCAGGATCATTGAATTCAAGATTGGCTAAATGGGCACTTCTTTTGTCTCAATACGACATGATCTTTACCCCTCAGAAGGCGGTTAAAGGTCAGGCCTTTGCAGAGTTCTTGGCTGCTCATCCAGTTTCGGAACATTCAAAACTTCACGAAGATATCCCTGATGAAGTCTTCGAGTCTTATGCAACCTCAGAAGAGGAAGTGTGGCAGATGTTCTTCGATGGAGCATCGCGAATGGGCCCTAAAGGCAAGATTATTACCGGAGTGGGGGTTGTGTTTATCTCCCCGCAGAACCATGTTCTTCCCAGAGCATTTTCTTTGACAGAATCGTGCTCCAACAATGTAGCAAAATATAATGCCCTGCTCATTGGTCTTCAGCTCGCCCATGGAACGGGGGTACGCTACCTCGAAGCTTATGGCGATTCAAAACTGATCATCAATCAGGTTAAAGGCGAATACGAAGTCCGCCATGAGGACTTGGTACCTTATTATCACACGGTCGTTGAATTGGCCAACCTATTTGAAGGCTTCTACATCGGGCACGTGTCTCGATCTCAAAATACCAAGGCAGACGCTCTTGCTGCATTAGCTATGACACTAGCCTTGCCAGCCGACACTGAGTATCACCTCACAGTCGCAACTCGACATCTTGTATTCTCCAAGCACATGCTAAGAACTCGAGAAGTCTATAATGTCTCCACGGATCTTGAACCAAGAGACTGGCGCTTTCCTCTCATTGACTATGCTTTGCACGGTTTGCTTCCAGACGATCCTAAGGAAGCGGCGTCCGTCAGACGAAGGTCTCTCCGGTTCTACTACGATCCGACTTTAAAGACACTTTACCGTCGTTCATATGACGGTGTCCTCCTCCGTTGCCTTTCTCATTCAGAGGCACAGGAAGCGCTTAAAGAAGCGCACAATGGCATTTGCAGAGCTCATGAGCCAGGTCCAAAACTCAAAGACAGGTTGCATAGGCTTGGATACTATTGGCCAACCATGATAGCCGATGCCATCCAATATGCACGAAGGTGTAAAGCATGTCAGATTCATGCGGATTTCATACACCAGCCTTCGGAGCTGCTCCACCCGACTGTTGCTTCATGGCCATTTGAAGCTTGGGGAATTGATGTCGTAGGGCCAATTAGCCCTTCTTTGACAAAAGGACACCGGTTTATCCTTGCAATAACCGACTACTTTTCAAAATGGGCGGAGGCTATACCACTGGTTGAAGTCAAAACCTCTAATGTGGTTAATTTCATCAAGCACCATGTCATCCATCGATTTGGTGTACCTAGGCGGATCATCCACGATAACAGTCCCCAATTCATAAGCCAAGTATTCTATCGGTTCTGCGATAAATACCGAATTCAGAATATGGCTTCAACTGCCTATAATCCCGCCGTTAACGGTTTGGCGGAAGCATTCAACAAAACGATCATCAAGCTACTCAAGAATTTCGTCTCCTCGAACAAGCGAGATTGGGACGAAAAGCTTGGTGAATGTCTTTGGGCCTACCGGACCACGGTTCGAACACCGACAGGCAATACGCCTTTTTCCCTGGTATATGGGTGCGAAGCAGTCATCCCGTTGGAAATCGAGATGCCATCATTGCGAGTCGCTCTGACCACTAAGATCACATTAGAGGACAATGATCGATTGCGTCTTCAAGAGCTCGAAGCCTTAGATGAGAAGCGGCTACAAGCTCAGCAGCATATCGAGCTATATCAAGCTTGAATCTCAAAAGCCTTCAATAAGAAGGTCAAACAAAGGGTCTTCCAGAAAGGAGACCTGGTTTTAGCCGTTAGACGACCGATGATTATGACGCACAAGACCAAAGGCAAATTTCAGCCTAAATGGGAAGGACTGTTTGTAATAGAAACAGTCTATTCAAACGGAGCATACCGCCTTATGACCTCAGATGGCGACCTACTCATGATGCCGATCAATGGCAAGTTCTTAAAGAAGTATTATCCTTAATCAAGGATCCTTCTCATGATCAAGTTAACACTACACCTCTGATCAAGATCTCCGTGTCCAAAGTACACACAAAGAGAGCCTTTCTCTTCCTCCAAGCGAGATAATACAACTGTAAACCAGTAGGAACCTGGTCGTGAATTGGCCGCCCCGAAGGAGAATCGAGGTTATGCATATATTAACCAGATAATCCGACATCCTTAACGATTAAGGACAGAGGAAAATGTTGGCTTTTAAGCCCAACATAAGTCCTCGACAACTCATCTTGCTGAGGGGAATAGCATGGCTAGCCCAATTCAAACGGTAGTTGGTAAAGGCATATCAAACCCGTTGACAGCTGGGGGTTTGCTAAAAATCCTAAGGGACCCGTTCTCATTTGATTCCCTCTCCAAAGTCACTTACCAATTCTCATCCATAGAATGGTAAGACCACAAATATATTTTGCTGTTACGTTAACATTAAACCTATGACAACAATTCCCTCGTTTCTCCCCGTGAGGACGAGACCTCCAAAGTCACTTACCAATTCTCTTCCATAGAATGGTAAGGCCACAAATATATTCCGCTGTTACGTTAACATTAAACCTATGACAGTGATTCCCTCGTTTCTCCCCGTGAAAATGAGACCTTTTCCCAAATTCTATTCCAATTTTGAGCTTGTTGACATTTACAAAAGACAAGTCTTAACCCCGAGCCCTGTTGACATTTACAAAAGACAGGTCTCGATACTCGTTGACATTTACAAAAGACGGGTATCACCACCTTTGAGCTTGGTGGCGTCTCATTCGGTTATGTCATCACGACCTCTGAACTAACAGACAGCTAAGTCTCATTCCGAGCCCTGTTGACATTTACAAAAGACAGGTCTCGATACTTGTTGACATTTACAAAAGACAAGTATCACCAATTTTTGAGCTTGGTGGCGTCTCAATCGGTTATGTCATTGCGACCTTTGAACTAGCAGACAGCCAAGTCTCAATTTTGAGCTTGTTGACATTTACAAAAGACAAGTCTCAACCCCGAGCCCTGTTGACATTTACAAAAGACAGGTCTCGATACTTGTTGACATTTACAAAAGACAAGTATCACCAATTTTTGAGCTTGGTGGCGTCTCAATCGGTTATGTTATTGCGACCTCTGAACCAGCAGACAGCCAAGTCTCAATTTTGAGCTTGTTGACATTTACAAAAGACAAGTCCCAACTCTGAGCCCTGTTGACATTTACAAAAGACAGGTCTCGATACTTGTTGACATTTATAAAAGATAAGTATCACAAATTTTGAAGCTTGGTGGCGTCTCAATCGGTTATGTCATTGCGACCTCTGAACCAGCAGACAGCCAAGTCTCAATTTTGAGCTTGTTGACATTTACAAAAGACAAGTCTCAACCCCGAGCCCTGTTGACATTTACAAAAGACAGGTCTCGATACTCGTTGACATTTATAAAAGACGAGTATCACCAATTTTGAAGCTTGGTGGCGTCTCATTCGGTTATGTCATCGCGACCTCTGAACCAGCAGACAGCTAAGTCTCAATTCTGAGCCCTGTTGACATTTACAAAAGACAGGTCTCATCTTTCGATCCGACAAGGACCGGTTTCGGGCTTGGTGGCGTCTCAACCAGTTATGTCATCGCGACCTCTGAACCGACAGATAGCCAAGTCTCATTATCCAACCCAACAAGAACTATGTTCTCAAGAAATTGCAATACAATTTGGAACCGCAATTCAGAAAGAAGAACAAGATTGGAGATTCGACAAAAGAAGAAAAAATTTTTCATTTACTCCAAAAGGATAAAGTACATGGAGCTACAGGCGCACACTGTAAGATCTGAGCTGCTCTCCAAGGGAGTCTAGCCTCGTCCTCCTGTCATCAGCAGCCTGGGCAAGCGCTTGCGACCTCAGCTCGGCCTCATTGAAATCCATTGCCTGGGTCAGACGAGCTTCAACCTCTGCCAAAGTTGCCCTCTGTGACAGTCCCTGCTGTGAGAGCTCTTCATTTTGAGCCCTAAGCTGCTCAAGCCGCGCAGTTTCTTCAAGACGCACCAGTTTAGCCTTGGATAAAATAAGATTTGCTTTCCTGATCATTTCCTCGGCCTTCCCAATCTTGTCTTCAGCGTCAAGAAGAGCACTGGTGGAGGCGTCAAACGCACTTCCGACCTCTGCCTGCCTTGTTTTCAAGGATTTCAAGTCAGAAGAGATAACCTTAGCAGCCTCTTGAGCGGCAAGCCGGGCCTCGTGCTTTTGAGCGACAAGATGTGCGAACCTCTCATCAACTAAAGACTCCAGGTCCGAACAGCGGAGACGACGCCATTCCTCTACATCCTTCTCAAATTCATCCACCAGGAGTTCCAAAGCAGTAGTCTGGTGATACCCCTCGAAATCCCGAATACTTTCGATGCCACGGGAGAGGACCACCTTTAACTTTGAGAACGGCATAGTCGAGCCCTTCAAAACCAGGTCGATAGTTCGCCCTAAGCTTTTATAAAAGTTATCGACGAGGTCACCTATATTGTCGTTCTCAACCTCAGCCACTTCTGGTAGAGAGGTAACATCAGAGAAATCCACCAGCCTGGTCGACACTATCGTGGAAGGAGCAATGGGAACATCAACAGAGGACAGATTGTCAGTGATTTCTGCGGAGTCTTCATGGAAATCAGTGCGCTAGCCACCGCTGAGGTAGGGCTGGCAACCATCTCCTGAACAGCAGGCTCAACTACCAGAGTTGGGGAAGTAGGGCTTGTAATCACCCTCAGCTCCGCACTTGACAAAATTGTCGGCACCTCACTCGTTGATATAGTTGGGAGTGAGGACACCTCCGGAACTGCTGCCCCTTCAACCTCTGGTCCTTCGACTGACTTGGGCCGATAAGAGGGCAGGTCACCATATAGCGCATCCAACACAGCAGCATCTGCCGTGGTCAAAGCGCTCATGTCACCCCTTGACCCTTCAGGGAAATCTTCTGGCACTCTTAGAGCTGATGCATCTTGAGGCCGAACACCTGTAACAAGACTGTGTTTAGACAAGACACAACATGCAATAGAAGCCAAGAGGTCAGGACAGTACCATAAGATGATGTCGCCTCAAACATCTCGTCAGCCACATCAGTCTCCAGGGGCTCCATTGGAAAATTCTTGGCAGAATCAGCACGAATAGCCGCCTCGCTTTCGCTCGCTGAGTATCCCGTGGACCACCCAGTAGAGCTCGATGCCACAGGACTTCCTTTAGAAGTCCCAGCGCCCGAGGGACCGATGTCGGCCACATCACCTCCGGACTCTTCCGGACGGGCAAAAGAACCAGCTTCAGTCCCATAAGTAAATAGGGGATCATAATGTTCCCTTGCTCTCCAGCTGTCTCAGCTCCTACAATCAAGAAGAATTGATAATAAGTCATTGGGAACACACAAAAGGTTCCATATTATATGGACGGGGTTAATCTTACCCAGGCCCGAAGCAAATTCCCACTTGTCGGTTCAGCAACCGACGGTTCAGTCGCTAATGGGGCAGCAGGAGGAATCGCTGTAGAGGGATGACCCTCTACGACAATCGTAGGAGCTTGGCGGCGGGGCTTCTTCGCCAATGATTTCCTACGAGAGCTACCTGCCCGCTTTCTTTTGAAGTGGACTTCAGAATCCTCTTCCTCCACTTCTTCTACACAATGACGGGGAGCCGTCCCCATCACACCAGAGCCAGTTGCAGGAGTCTTAGCCCCCGCTCCCACCTCGAAGCGAGGACTCTCGGCATCTGAGGCCTCGCTGTCTTCCACAGCAACAAACTCCTCTATACCTGGGGTGCGAACCCTTTTGCCTTCCCTTTTCTCAGAGGCCTTCTGCCTCAGCCGCTGAGAAATTAACTTCACACCAGAACTGTTCACCTTGAATTCGAGAGGTGTGGAGTTGGAAGTGGCATACCACTGAGAGAAGCACAGGGTCATCAGGAGATTGGGAGCCCTCAACGGCGTACGCAGCCGCGCCCCAGTACCGCCTGCAGTAAAGAATCGCCAGGCACGGGCCCCATCAATAAGGCTCCCCATGAAAGCCAGATTAAGATTCGGGTTGCCCACGTACAGTTGGTCATATCCAAACTGTCGAGCAAACCGACTTGGGACGTAAGGCTCCAAGTAGCAGCTATCCCCGCTCTGGTACAATAGATGTGAAGGCCGGATACTGACCAGCCACTCAAAAATTCCCCGGCTCAGGGACGAATGCCCCTCCCCCGCATCTTTGAACTCTTCCCCATAGCCTGCACCCCGAATACGGGGAAAACAGCGGAAGAGACTATAGACATCATAGCGACGTACTAATTTACGGGCCTCAGCCACGTAAGTCTTCTGCCATGAGCATCTTTCAAATCGGCGGAGGAGCGCCATTCGAACATCTTGCGGGGGATCCTCTCCGGCTTCGATTAGAGAAGGACAATGCAAGGTGAACCACGCCATCAAGTAAGTATACGGCAGACCTATTCTGGGGTTAGGTCCGTCGCGGGGCGAAATGGTCCCCTTTCCACGCTTCGTCGTTGGTGGCCTGCAAAAAGCCTCCGTCAATGCACGAAGGCCTCTCTGGATACAGCACACCATGGCCGAGAGAAGTCCCAGAGGACGACCATAAACCAAACGAACAGCGGGCAGCAAAACATTCGGATGAACGATGTCACCCGAAGAAGACGGCACCACGCACCTCTTCAGCCAGACTGTCAGGAAGCCAGCCAGAAGTGCCTTCCGGGACATCGGCCTGCGCGCCTGATGATGGAAGCTTCGAAGAACATCACCCTGCTCATAGGGACCATCGTCTTCCTTCACAACTAGATCCCCTTGGGAGTACTTTTGCATCCGGTCAAAGATGTCTTCATCAGCAACTCCGCAATGTGCTGCCTCGGGAACATTCTCCATATCTGGGAACAAATAGTCTCCCCAGTTTTTCAAGCTACAGGAGGTTCCCTTATTACCCCCATGCATACTGGAGCAGATGTACAAGTGGCACATCAACTCCCGGTAGGTCTCGAACAAGGCAGGCTCCTGCTTCTCCAGAAGAGCCAACTCTGCCTCGCATGGAAAGTATTCTTCATAGGGAAGAAACCCAAAAGGCAGAGCAGAGACTTCCCACATCTCATGCAAGGCCATACCCAACTCACCGATAGGGGTGAAGAAAGTCCCCGAAGCTGGGCAATACAATTCAAAGATGGCGTAAAAGCACGCCACATTCATCTCAATGCCGTGGCAGGTCGCCCTGATGGCCTCGTAGAGATTCAGCCTCTCCAAATCCTCCTCGAAATGAGCAAGGATGTAAGTAGTCAAATCACCCACCATGCCTTCAGAGGGTGAATCCAGCCTGGAGCCCTGAAATCAGTGGCCGGGTAGTTCCCATTAACCTTGAAGAATTGGTTGCCAAAGGTCAACGCCACTGCAGGATTTTCTCCCACTGGGATGTCCCGCGACACATTCCCAGGATGTAGGCCCATTATGCAATGAGGAGGCCCCGCTCTTGCATAACCAGGAGATTGAAGCATTAATTTTCCTATGTGAACAGAGTCAGTACTCCGGCTCACTTCCCATGACATCTTCCGAGCCTGCGTCACGCACTGGAAGGAAGACAAAGAAAAATGGCGCTTGTTGGACGGAAGGTAGAACCTCTCGCCATCCAACTGGAAAATCCACTGCCCTTCCCCTGCATGTAATTGGTGGTCAGGGTCTGGTGCGGCATCCCCGAACATGAAATCGGGCTTCCTATAAACTCGACGGTCGACATCTTCAAGGGGAGCTGTGGTCAGGATACTCCTCGTGGTATATTGATCTCCACCATGAATAAGTGTATCTCTGACGAGAGAACTTTGCTTACTGAACAGAGAAGCCTGCCCTTGAAATTGCAAGCTGATATTGCCATCCGATCCCATGGTCGTCCCGAACAGGTTGTTTGAAGGACCAGGAGTATAGTGTACTGCAGGAACAAAGAGAAACTATGATTAGTTCATCAGCCGAAAGAGGGCTAAAATCAGAACGCAAAATTTGACAAGGCATAGCCTCGCCCTCTGAGCAAGGATTGGCCTAAACGATAGCTTCGTCCCGAAGCTTAGCTTCGCAGCTGCAGTGTAACTCTGCCTCCCACACGAGGACAGGATGCAGGAAAACATCCAAGTGTTAGCTTCGCTTTGGAAGCTTAGCTTCGAACAACAGGATGTGACAAAACCTCGAAGGATAACTTCGTCAGAAGGGCATTATGGTCCTTTTCTGTCAAATATCAAAGGACAGCTTCGCATCCTGTCATTCAACAGGATGTGAACCGCCTAAAGGTTAACTTCGCTTGAAAGCTTGAAGAAGAACTCTTCAGTTCTTGGATTCCCGATCAAGAAATCAAAGTAAAATCAGGGAATTTGACTCCCTAAAATCACGAGACCATGATTGTTCTCATGATTGGATTTATCCAAGGACAGCCAGAAGTCAGCCTTAAAGGAGAGACGACAGTCTCTAATCAAAGGGAAAGTTCCCTACCGGCGATTGGTCGTTCGATGACCGGAGGAGGAGAAGGACCCTCCGCTGCAGAGGTTGTGATCTCTTTTCCCGCTCGTCTCTTGGGCGCCATTGAAGAACTGTGGAAGTTCTTGAATTCTTGAAGAAGAAAGATGAAGAAGAAGAGTCAAAGGTCTCTAAAAATTTCAAGTAAAGAGATCTGCTCTTTCTCAGCCCGATCGGGCTTTTATAGGCCAATCAGCGCCTGAAACGATGACTCGAAAACAGTACAGGCTGTCGTTTCAAATTAATTTGAAACGCCGCGTAAAGCGCCTTCCCGAGAAGCGCTGATTCAGCCACAAAGGCTTAACCTAGCTAATGAGCTGAAGTGCGGACTTCGCACAAGTTCATCAAGAACTTCGCCAAAAGGGTTGCCTTAGCCCGCTAAAGGCACAGTTCGCCGACATGCCAATTTCGCGCGAAACTCATTCAAAAAGGACCCTGTCCTTAACTCCGCACAAAGTTTAGCCCCGCTATGGCCAAATTCTCAATGAAGGCAGGCAAAAATCAGATGAGCAGAAGATAAACTTCCATTGATTTAAGAGCAAAGGTACATTGATATTACATCAAGGTTGTGTTTCGTACAACAGATTCAGTTGCTCAGCAAGATCATTTGCGCAAAAGGCATACAAGTGGTTTTATCTACTTCCAGACTAGACCAACTGGACATGAAAGGCCTTCCTCCTGCACAAGGCCGTAACCAGTTGTGCCACGAGGACATGGCCATAATTCTCCACAAAATGGCAGATTTTGCCACCAGGAAGTTGGATCACCTTTGATGAAAATTGGCAATGAACTTATCACCGCCAACACGATAGATCACCTATAATGGGAATTGGCAGTGATGTCAGTGATCTCACAGGTGTGACATCCGCCTTCCCGAAGTGGATCATCTCGGATAAGCGGCTACCAGCCTCACCTCAGAACGAATCCTCTCGGATAAGAGGCTGCCAATAGCCTCTGGGACACACATCAGCTGCCCCAAGTTGTTCCTCCTGCTTAAAAGTAAAGCTTCAACCGGGGAAGCATAAGGCAATTTCATGACTTCTTCCATCAAGTTACCAGACTGGCAAACATAGCTCACTGCAATGCAAAATTGGAGCAAGTTAGCAGTTAAACACAGAAGACACTGCAAAAGCGCTAAAGCCGAATTCTTGGGGGCGAAGAATTCCGATTTCTGTTAAAGCAGAGGATAAGCCTCGCTCGCACAGCAGTGATGGGCTAGCTCAACAAACGCCAAGTCCTAACCTCGCCTATATGGCTAAGCCAGACTGATCCTATGGGACACAGTCTTAGCCTCACCTATATGGCAAGACTGGCTCAACCTTGAAGATACCAGGTCCCAAGTTCTGCCTATGAAGCGGACTTAACATACAATGATATTTCTGTGATCAAGTCAGAATGGTAGCCTCGTTGCGGAAGCTATGCTGAAATCCTTAACATGCAATCAGCCAATTGCAAAATGAAGAACAAGGGAAATCAATCCCTGAGGCAGCCGCTAAAATCGAATTAAGGGAGATGAATTCCCTAAAATCGGTGAAGTCGTTGAATGATCAAGACTTACCGGTCCTTGGCCGGGTAATAACCAGAGTGGGCATTCCTACTAATTCAGAGATCTGAGTATCTCTCTCAACCAAGAGAAGAGGAGAAGAGCAGATCACTTCTCTTAAGAGGACCTCAAGTGTCCTATTTATAGGCCCCATGGCCTGAGCGCTGCCGTCTCAAGCGTGGAAGCACGAGCGCATTTAAGGCATTTACTGCGCCTTGAGAACAGAGACGGCTTCCCTTGAATCGTCTCCCTCATAAAGGCACTTATGGCGCCTTGAAGAAAGGGAATATCCTCCCTTGGAAACGTGCAAATCGGAGAATATCTCCCTCGATCAGCACGAAGAAAGGAGTAATCCTCCTCGTAACCGGCCCACGGCAATTGCCTCGGGAAAGCGACAGATGTTCCAGAGCGAACTTATCTAGCTACGAAGCTACCCAGACGTGAGTCTACATGATTCCTCGGCGAATCTACATCCCAAAGCAGGATTCAAAGCGAAGCTGAACTCAACCATCATGGCGACGTTCATACTCCACACACCACCAATCAAAGCAGTTCAAAGTATTTCAAAGTCTGAGCTATTGTAGACTTTCGAAAACTTTGAAGGGGGTCTTGTTGACACTTAAAAAAGACAAGATTCTTATTGGTCCGAACAATGTCTAAACTTGTTGACATTTACAAAAGACAAGTGACAGACGAGCTGAAGACCAGTTTTCACCCATCTCCGAGGGACAAGGAAGCAACTTGGACTCCACTGATCCAGCAAGCAGACAGTGAACCCGGATTGTTTCTAAACAGACCTCAGCAGGTCTAAGGTGCTAACACTTAGCATCGCATGAGCCCAAAGGGATAGCCTCGCTTGAGAGGCTAATACCACTCGACTTCGCCTCGAAGCCATCCAAAGCCTCGCCAGGAAGCCAACTCGCAACTTCGCCACAGAGGACATCCAGCTCCGCCAAAGGGTTTCTTTCGGACTTCGCCAGAAACTGCCTCCAGCTCCGCTGCGAGTTCAAGGCAGGCAGCGCCGCTATCGGTCTACTATGGTCAACCTTTGACCAATCAAATCTCCAGATGAGATCAGATCTAATCAGATCAAATCCAATCAAGATCAAATCTGAGATCAAATTTGGCAGTTGATTGCTACAATCTCTTGACTCTCATAAAACGAGTAAGAAGATCAGGGAAAATCCTCCTACGATATGGAAATGATCAAGAAGATCAACCGACCTGCCAATTCTAGCTTCGCAGAAGCTGATCCTAGCCTCGCAGCAAGGCTACTTTCCAAATTTAAACAGATTTGATTCAATCTGTTTCTATGTTTTCAAGGAACAGTTATACCCTTACTCTCCCTATAAATAGCCCATCAGGGGTACAAGGAGAGACAATGCGCAAGAGGCAAGCACGTACATGCACAAGAGGACTCCACAAGCAGAGGTTTCTTCATAACGCACCGTGCGCTCTCGAATTCAGAGACCTTTTAGAGAATTGCTTTCTCTATTCAGGGTGTTGATACCCTAACATCGTCCTTCTTCTCAAGGAATCTCCGAACCAGGCGAGAAGGAATTCCTAATTGAAGCGATTTTGAGAAGCAACAAGAGGGTTCTACCAACCTTCTGTTCTCTGATTCCCGGAACCAGGCGAGAAGGGAATCTCATCGCTCGCATCATCAAAGGGACAAAGTGGTCGCGCGCTGACCAGACTCCTATCGGCACACTTCTCCAGAATCTCTGAGGAGATCTACTTGTAATCTTTTTGAGAATACTTATAATTTAGCTCCTCAAACTCTTTTTTGTAAGTTTTCCCCCTTTGCGAACATAATGGGAAACAACTGGTACACTTGACCTGATATTGTGGCACCTGTATTATTTTACATATTCATGACTATTACTTTTACGCGGACTTGATATGATTATTATAATGTTACCAGATGTTTGGTACTCCTGAACTCCTGAACTCCTGTACTCCTGAACTCTTGTACTCCTGAACCCCTGAAAAAGGGTAACTCCTGATATTATACTCCTGTTAATTCCCGTAGTTGGATAATAATGGTTATACTGTATACACTTGTGGATATTATCTTTGGGCAATTCATATATATAATAAAAATACTCAACTTACACTGGGTGGGGGAAATGATGAAAACCGGTATGATGTCATATTTATAACGGTGATATTCCTGAAGTGTCATGTGGGGCGCGTAATGATAAGTCCCCCGAAGCAGTAGCCTGAATCTGAAGTGTCGTGTGGGGCGCGTAACGATAAGTCCCTGGAAGCAGTAGCCTGTACTCCTAAGCTAGTCCCGGGCAGAGATGGGACCCACTATAAATATGAGCCATCAGATTTGTCAGTTTCCAAATAATAACTCATCTTATTCATAAGTGGATGTATGTGTGCCGGTAGCACATACAAAAGCATATGAATCGGATGAATAACATAGAACAACCAAACAGTAATAAGGTTAGGAACATGTGATATTTGGTCTCTCCTTTGTTCGGGTCCTGGTACTCTTATATCAGACCCGAGTAAGTTCTACAGAGTGTGAACTCTAGTATGGACTATCGGTGATGTGAGGCGCTGGTAGGGAAGCGATTGAAATATCAAACGGCACTGATTATTATTGGATAAATTAAAATGTAACACCTTTATATTCCAGTTATAATATTATGCCTTGAATTAACACCTTGCTTTATGACATATGGTGATTACTCTAGACACACTATAGTTCTGTTACTCTTAGGGCAACTCAAGTTGTATAAACTCAGACGATGGCGACATGAGAAATGTGGTATATAGATGAGGATTTCCTTATTTGGATTATCCCATTGACATATCAGTTCCGTGAATCCATAAATCTGAGCTTGTACAACTAGTTTTGTCCATACTTATTTTTATCACATGTTTAACTTATTTACCGCATGTACCTATGCTCTTTATACTGCCTTCTATGTATATTTTTAGTTTCACATTCATCGATATACATGATTTACTGTCATTCTTTTAATTTACCTTATGTTATTTGTTATTACTTATACCTGTGTACTTGGACCACATCACTTGATCATGCACACGTGTACCTATTATGCACGCCATTTGGCTTTATATATGTACTCGCAGGGTTGTGTCTGACAACCCTGAATTCTCATGTCCAGATCCTAGGATCGGAGCTTGGTGACCTTGCTGTAGCTGATCAGAGTGCGCAGCGGATCCTTCCGTGATGTTCGGAGAGCAGTAGAAGCTTGGTTCATCGCCGCAGCTCTTCCTCCCAGTTCCTCTCCTGTTTGGTTCTCGAGACCTCTCTTACTGCTCGTGAGCATCTCTCAGCTTTGTATATCTCTTCATGTATTGTACTTTTGTATTTTTCTAGTTACGTAATATTACTGTAATATTGTATCACTCTCTGTGATAACCATGTACTTGTACTTTTCTGTTAGAATGTATATTACCACTGTACTTCCGCACTCTGTTTCTTGCATGTACTGATGCTTAGCGTATATACGTGAGGGTATCTCTGACCTGCGTATATACGTCACAGTGACGTCTCTGTACCTGCCGGATCGGGGCGTCACAGTATCTGAGGATGCATGAAAAGCAAGTTCTTTCTTCTTTGAGAATGGTTATTGTCCATTCTTCTTTCTGTCTTTCAGTTGTACTTCATATGCCATTAAATTATCAATAAGGTTTTCTAATGACATAGTGAAGAGATCATTTGCTTATTCGATTGCAGTTGTCTTCTTCTCCCAATCTAATGTGAGTGCGCGAAGGATCTTGCAAATTTTTTCGACTTGGGTATATTCCTTTCTAAGGGATGCTAAGGAATTTGTTATGTCGGTGGACCTTGTTATCATTTCTTAAATTGTTTCGTTCTCCATCATTTTGAAGAGTTCGAACCTGTGAACAAGAACAGAAATTTTAGATTCTTTAACCTTATTTGTACCTTTATGTGTTACCTGTAGTATGTGCCATATTTGATTTGCAGATGTGGCTGTTGACACACAATTGAATTCTTCTTTGGTTAAGGTATAGAATAATGCATTCATCGCTTTGGCATCAAGGTTCGCATTCTTCTTTTAATCATCAGTCCAAGCAGTGTAGTTGGTTGTTGGCTTGGTGTACGTTGCTTCTACTATGTTCCAAAGTCCATAGTTGAGTGATTGCAAGTAGATCTTTATTCTACACTTCCAGTAGTTGTAATTCGATCCATCGAATAGTGGTGGACGTTGTGTAGAATGTCCTTCTTTGAATTGTGATGAAGGAATCTCCGTTGTCATCCTTGTAGGGTGTTGACCGGGTATGGAGGGCTCTGATACCAATTGTAGGATCTAAAATATTATGTCAATACAATACTAGAACAAAGTATTAGCGTTAAATAAAATAACTTGCAAGAAAGGAAATAAATCTCAGAAATTATGCAAACGCAAACACAAGAGATTTTATCCTGGTTCAGTCCTCGTGACCTACATCCAGTCCCCAAGCAACCCGCTTGAGATTTTTCTTATCTTTGATTTTGTACACCCAAAACCAACACCTTATATACCACTAGACAAATCCCTTTGCCAAATGTATTCAACTCTTCTTACAACCAGAAGACAACAACACCTTGTACAACTTCTCTTTAACCCAAAGACGCTCTTGTACAACACTTTCTCTTTGAGTGATTACAATCAATCCTATAAGCCTTGAATTTGTATGTGATCGTGAACAAGGACTCTTATAGGCAGACTATCAGATATCTTCACTAAAGGACTAGAATTTGAGTGAAGAATAGAAAGTATAAACAGTTTTCTAAAAAATAGAATTTTGAATAGAGTTTTTGGGCAGAAAACTATTGATATGAATTGGTGTTTTTAGCCTAGGACAACATCCCTATTTATAGGAAAAATCTATAGTCAGCTAGGGAAGTTATTAACTTGAATTTGAATTTTGAAACGTTGGATAAAACACCAGAAATTAGAAACTGTCTAACAGTCAGAAACTGCCATTAGTCGACTTAGTTATGAGGGTTAGTCGACTACTAGGGTGATGATTTTTGCCTATAGTAGTCGACTTATAGAGGGGGCAAGTCGACTAGGGAAGGTCTGATACAAAAGATATGTTTCTGGAAACTGAACTTAGTCGACCAGCAAAATATATTAGTCGACTACAACAGGTATTAGTCGACTAATAAAGTTGATAAGTCGACTAACAATGTTAACTGTCAAGAAACAGAAAGTTGATATCTTTTCAGGACAAAAGTTAGTCGACTATATAAAGTATCAAGTCGACTATGCGATATATAAGTCGACTAATCAAGAGTACAAGTCAACTAGATGTGTGTGCGTATTCAAGGCTTTTAACATTCTAATAAACAATACAATACACATCCATAACCATAATCCTTGGGAAGTCTTGAGCATGTAGAACTCTTGTATAAGCTTGTGAGATAGGGCTCCAATGAAATGACTTCACAAATGTATCATCAAAATCAAGTTCCAACAGAGCGATCCTCTGGTGTACGAGACTTATTGGGAGGTGCTATGCCACTTCCACATCTGTGGGCAGGTGATGGGATGGAGGAGTGGAGAAGTTAAGCAGATGTCATGGGCGAATTATTCGTTCCCTGGGGTGAATAACACTGACCCGATGACTCGGCTAGCTCCTAGCACTGATGAAAAAATAACTGAAAGGATCAGTGCATCCACCGGTTCATACGCCATAGAGTCTAATGAGGATACTTTCAAACCAGACACGGTCTTTGAAAGTTTCCATCATCAAGCCAAAGTCCCAATGTCTGATCGGGCTCTGTTGGCGGGCTTCCTCATGCTGTGGCTGAAACGATGCGTGGTGCCGACGCTACCGCATGAGGTGATCGTCGCTGACATGGTGTACCCGACAGTTTTTCTTACTCATGGAAAGTCTTGCTCTCCTCCCAGCAATGGTGGCCGGGATTTAGAGTGAGTTGTGGGCGCTAACAAAGAGCTTTTGTTAGGTGGAAGCAATCGTTGATGCGAAGGGCAACCCAGTCAAGGATTCCAATGGCCATCCCCTGGTTAAGACTCCCAGTCCAAGGGTTGAGCTTTCATACACCTATCTGATGGCTTGATATGTGATGCATTCTCCATTACTAATGACCGCCGACTCAGCCTCAGAAGGTTTTGTACCTTTCGTGTAGCATTTGGTGATTGAGGTTGAACCTGCACACAAAAATACAGAATTTCAGAACCTAAGATAGAAAGTGCAAGTGCTCAATACTACCGCTTTAGCAAGTGGTTATGCGGGTCGTGATCCACAAGGAGAGACTAGCGATGGAAGCTTTTTTAGTAAGTTCTCTTTTAACTTACAAAGAATGGTTAAAGTTCTTCTTTTAGTTCTTTAAAAGAAAAGAGAAAAATGAGTTACAGTTTAGTGAGGAAGAAGGTGGTAGATAGAGAAGGTGGAGAAAATAGAAGTGGATATATACAAAGAAATTGAAAAAGAGTGAAAAAGATTTGGATGTTGATGGTGTTGGTGATATAAGCTAAAGAATTAAAAGAAAGAAAACTAAAAATTACTTACCTCCTTTGGCCCAATACTTACCTTGAATCTGTGGCAATGATGTTACCTTGAAGTAGAGGCGATCAGCGCATAGCTCATAAGAGTTGATTCCGGCCTCTTCCACATTACATCATCAAGACGATACAAGTATGAAATGATATAGAATAAGACTAAAAATCCATCGTCATGAGCTATCGGTGGGACACGCAAAGGCAAGGCTCTTTCGATGCTATAAGACTCACTTAGATAGCAATTGGTACCAAAGAAGAAAAATAGAAAGGAAGAAGAAGAACATAAAAAATAAAGAAGAACTTATAAATGCAACTATAGATTCAATCTTGTAATAAGAAGAGAAAAGAAGAACAACTTACACCGATGTCACTCTCAGTACAAGCTTCACTCTCGTTCTCCTATGAAACTCTGATCTCCTCTTAATTACATAAATAAAACTGAAAATTACATAGAAAGAAAAATAAAAACCTACACTAAAAAGAAGAAAAAATTGGCCTAAAGTCTATCTCTGTATGATCGCCCCCTGTACGCTCTGAAAAATCTAGTATTTATAGGCAAAACCCAACGGGGAGGGAGTATGAAGATAGGGGGAGCAAACGCCCCCAACTGAAACAACAAGGCCGTAGAAACGCGGCTTTAGCCGCGTTTTCGCGGCCTGGCTATGGCCAGGTGGCCACAGCCGGGGGGGTACAGCTCCTTGCTTCGTGATCTGACTTTATCTGGTTCTGGATTGGCCGTTTCAGTTACTAGATTTGACGAAATGGCCTTTGATCTTGGGCTTTAACCAATAGATTTGTAGGGATTTATTCTAACTGATTTTCAACCGATCTGATTTTCCCTGATCTGACCTGATCTTTTGAGTTCGAATTAATTCTGAATTAAATCAAAATTTTGATGGGCTTTTGGGCTCGTTTCTCTCTCCTTTCTTTTAGAAATGGGCATGCATATAAATTAGACAAAATTAGGATTAAAAGCAGAGTTTATTATATAATAAGTATGAGAATATGATAATAATTATGCAATATCAGCGATCGATCACACCCCCATACCTATTTTTTTGCTCGTCCTCGAGCAAAAACAACAAAACTAAACCAAAGATTATTAGATCACTTTCCCAGGTCACGCGATTGCACTGAGCATGTGGAACAAGCCGTTAAACCTCTAGGTTTCCCCTGGATGATGAGTTTTGTCTCGTGAGGGTTTCCAGTGAATTATACCCACAAAATCCATAAAGAAAGAGAAATAAAGTGTTAGTATTTTCGAAAACACATTTGAAAGAGAAAAATATTTGAAATATTATTGTAAGAATTAATCTATAAGTTATAGGAAAACTGAATTTTTCATTCCTAAACTTAGTCTCTATTCAAAAATTTGTTATTGATCAAAGTAAGGAGTCAAATTGTACTTCTCATCTAGTCATTACTTTACCCTAAGTCATATGCACCTTCGTGACCGTAAAAATTTTGACTAAGGGTTCTTTAACTCTAACTCTTATGCCTTATTTATTTATTTTTTGTGGTAATATTTCTTAGTTCTATTAGGCTTTCTAATCTACCCATGTAACGAGCCTTTAATCGGTGACTCCAACCAAACGGTCTTGGGGCACCGGGTGAGAAAATACCCCTAGGACTATAGGACTCAAGCAAACAAGGCCACAAAACTAAGGATTTTATTATATGAACCTTTTTAAGGCGTGAATACTTATGCTTAATGAGGCATAAATACCCAGTTTAATCAAAGATTTATATATATATATATTTTCTTTTTTTTAATAAGGCATAAGAATCTTTATTTTTGAACCCTAAGTGTGTAAGTGTATAAAGCATGCATATATTATCAAGGTAAAATCAAGACTAAATTACTTCACAAATTTTCTTCTTAAACTTAGAAATCAATCAAATAATCTTATTTTGACCAAGTATAAGAAATCCTAATTATGATTCTCCTATTCCTTAAATTGACTTAATTTCTTACAAAAATATGCCAAAATATTGTTTCTATTTCAAAAAATTCTTTAAAAGTAAAGAAAATGTTAAATTTTTTTAAATAATAAAAAGAAAACCTAAGTTATGTTAGAACCCTCCCCCACACCTATCTCATGCATTGTCCTCAATATATGAATTAATGTATAGATGCATGAAAAAGAAGAAAGGGAAGGAAAATATTACCTTAAGGTGGTGGTTCCGGTGGTGGTCTGATTGGTCCACGACATGCGGCCCAATCTAATTTACGTGAAATTCGGAGGAACCCACCAGAAACCTCTCTAATACAACGCACTAAAATGATATATATATGAAAGATTTTTATTAAGAATTTTACCCCATCTAATTTCCAAATTTTGTTGGCCCAGAGGCCTTCCACTCTAATTTTGATGATGATTAATTCATGTAGTTATGTTTACTAATAATCTTGTGATGTTTAATTTCAGATACTTAACCAAGATATTAGTAGGTGACTAGCTTCAACAAAGGTGTTTTGAAGCTTTCACATGATGATTCAAGAGCCCGAGCGTCAAAGTGATATCTAGCACTCGTTTGGAGTCAAGCTCGGTGGATCACGTTTGGATCGAGTCGACTTGGAGACGGCTCTACAAGAAGACCTCGGTACATAGTTTAGTTTATGTTTTAGATTCATTGTTAAAGATTAGATAGTGTGGTATGCTCAAGTTCACAACACACACACTTGTTTAAGTTTCATGTTTTGGTTTTCGGTTTTGGTTTAACCGATCTTGGTTTTCATGAATAGATAGTATCAAAACAAGTTTACATGGTTTAATGTATATTAGATTTGTTCTATATACATGTATGCTTCAACTATTTAAACAAACTTAGTTTGATAGTCTATTTCATGAGTTTGAAGTTTTGGTATTTTAACAAAACTTAATTTTAGATTTTAATGTCAAAAACATTGATATATATATATATCTTTCATGTATATTGGATTATATCCATATACAACATGCTTCAAGTTATTTCAATATCATATTTTTGTATTTGGATGAGTTTTGGATAAAACGTTTCTCCATTTCAAAATCCTAGTTTTGGAAAATACGGAATTTGGTTTTCGGCAAAATTTCTATAACACAAAAATGGTTCAAATTGTTTGAAATATGTGTTGAATTTTTTTCACACATGTTTGTATATCAAAATATTATATTGAACTTATTTTTGTAGATTTTTAGAGGACTTATGGGATTATATCTTAAATATAAAACTAAGTTTTTAAATCCTGAAAACCCTGTTCTGGCTTCTGCCGGTCGACCGGGTCGGTCGACCGAGCTAGGAGTCGGTCGACCGAGTCGGTCGACCGACGTGCACAGAACGTGCATGCCAGTTTGGCTGGAGGGCCGGTCGACCGACTCTGTCGACTGCAAGAGAGATTCTGCTCTCTGGAAAGCCCCGGTTGACCGGCAGAGAGCTCTGCTCTCTGTTCCAGGCCACGGTCGACCGGGCCGGTCGACCGCTACCCCAACGGTCAGAAATTTGACCGTTGGCGGTCGACCGGGCCGGTCGACCGATAGCCGTCCAGGCTGCTGACTGGACCCCAACGGCTAGATTTTTTCTTGGCCTATATATTGGGGTTCTTTAGGCTATTTTGGATAGAATTTCAAGAGCCAAAAATTCCTATACTCTCTAGTGTTTTTATACAAGTTTCAAAAGAGTTTTAGGCTTTAAAGTTTACATTTGATTTGGTGTTTTTATAGGGTTTGAAAAATCAAAGAAAAGTGATTTTGGGAAAAGTATTTTAGTTCACTTTCTTCATCCTTATTTCTAGTTTTTCCCAAGGATTTTCTTTGAGTATTTATTTTCCATTCCTTGTGTTTTTCTCACACTTGATCCATATCTTGCTATCCTATCTATAGGATCTTTATTTTTGTGAGAAAATTGGTTTGTGATTGAGATAGACCACCAAGTTGTAAACTTCCTTCATTGTGATATCCCTCTAGTGAGATGTGATTGATTTGGTATCCCTTTATTGTGAGGTGATTGTGGAAGTTGTGGTTGGCTCCCTCTAGTGAGAGGTGAAGATTGTGTTTAGCTCCCTCTAGTGAGAGGTGGAGTTTGTGTTGGAATCCCTCAAGTGTGAGGTGATTGATTTGTATTGGCTAAGTGCCTATCCCTCTTGTGTGAGGTGGTGTTTTTGTGTTGGTTATACATTGCCTCTTGTGAAAGGTTGTATTCGGTTGAGAGAGGAGTTGTGTACTCCCGGTTGTATTTGCCCAAAATCCTCAGTGGAGGTTCCCTGTGTGCAAGTCCTGTGTGGACAAGTTAGTGGAAATCCTTCTGTGTGAAGGCGGGGACGTAGAGCAGTGGCTCGAACCTCGAAACATATCCGTGTGTTAGCGATTGATCCATTGACTCTTACTCTCTCTCTCTTTTACTTTGTCCCTTGCATCTATTCATATTATCATATCACTCTTATATGCTTGGTTGTGTTTGTTTGTGTGCCTCACTTGTGTTTAACCACGAGAGCTTCATATAGCACCTCAACTCTTATTCAGAGGAATCAAGAGGAGTTAGTCCAGAGCCCTTCACCGAGAATTCGGCTACACTTGTTGGTTACATTAAGTGTGTTACAATTTAGTTTTTAATTTCCGCATTTTGTTCATTAGATTAGCCGTACACCTATTCACCCTCCCTCTAGGTGTACTTACAATTGGTATCAGAGCCTACGCTCCTGATATTTGGTTTAACCACCTAGGAGTGTGATCTTGGTTTGCTAATCTATCATTTGTATTTGCACACGTATATTGTTTACACACACTCATGGATTGCTTGACACCTCCAATGTTTGATGTTTCCAACATTGACATGTGAAAATTTAGGATGTCCATGTACTTAAAAGCTCTAGGCTTGCATGTTTTCCTTGCCGCTACCAAGAAATCCTATCTTGGTAATAGCAAGCATATAGAGGCCAATGCATAAGCCCTTGAGGCACTTAGAAGCATGCTTAACAAAGAATATCTGTGCTTAGTTTCTAACTGTGATTCCGCCTTTGCAATGTGGAACACGTTGACCTCCTCAAGCTTCAATTGCCAATCTAAACGGAGGATGAATCTAGTGAAGAATCCGAGCAACAATACTATATGGTCCAAGGGAATGACTCCGTTGAGGTATATTCGTAATCTCAATTAGATGATGATGATGCTAGTTCTTCTAGTAATGAATATATTGATGCCAATACTTTGAATGAAGAACTATCCATTGTATGTGAAAATTTGTTAGATAAATATAACCTTTTGAAAAAGAAGAGTTTTGAACTTAACAAAGAAAATAAGAATTTATGTTCAAAACTAGATTTGATTTTGCAATAAAAGGAAGAGATTTCAAGTGAACGTGACACACTTAAATCCCAACTAGATCTTGCCCTAAAAGAAAATGAATTTTTGAAAAACAAAATGATTGTGAAATAATTTGAAGAAAGATGAATCTTTATCTTCAAAACTTGATTTTGTATTGAAAGAAAATATTTCTTTGAAAAACAAAATTGACTTAATTTCAAAAGATTTAGAAGTTTGCTTAAATGAAAATAAATCTTTGAAAGTTGATTTAGATTCACATGTTTGCCATGCTAGTATACCTTCACCTAGCTTACCTATTGCATGCACCTCTTCTTTTAGGATTGATAATGATATATGTTTGTTAAAGAAGAGTGTGGATTGCTTGGGCTCCACTTTGAGCCATTGTGCTTTGAACCACTCACGTTTGGAATCTATGTTTCGAAAGAAATAAGTTCCTTCTATGCATGCACACAAACCACGGCATACACATGCTTCGCACGTTCATGTATACAACACTATGTATGCTCATGTGTACACATGTACACATTGTGCACGTAAGGGTCACCTTGCTAAATTTTGCTATGATAAAATACATGATGAAAATTTAGCAACTAAATTTGTTTGGGTTAGGAAAGGAGCTAACCCCCATGGATCCAAAAGAATTTGGGTACCAAAGACCACCCCTATGCTATTTGATGTAGGTGTGGGCTCTCGCATGACGTGAGAGTGATGGTGCCTTGAGGTGGATGCGTTCCGAGCTTAAAGAGGATATTTTGGATGCATCACTTTTAAGGGGAGTTTGGTGGAAGGACCACCTTGGTTTGGAGATATGAAGAGTTGCCCTCATAGGTTTTGGTAACGATCTCTTACTCCTCATTTAGTTTACATACTTTACATATCATTTTTAGCATGTTTTGATGTTTCATGATTAGTATGTTAAATGTCATGATTATTAGACTTATGGTATGTATGATTAGTATTTGAGATCACCCATGTTTATTATGGACCTATATTTTGTGTTCTCTCCATGTTTTAGCTACCATGTATATCATAGATCTAATGCATATACATTTACCATAATGATCATATGAGTTTTGTTTATGATTTCTATGCTTCATGTTTTGATTACTCGTTTAGATGTTTGTTTTCATTAAAACTTAGGTATATACTTGTACAACTAGTGAGCCACAAATAGACCATTATATGTTGTATTTGAATGCTTATTTGTACCCATTAGATGTACTAGTATAGTCAAGTTTTTGATGATTCATACATTTGACTTATATTCCCATTTTGTACATGTTTTTATGCCTATGTTTAACTTCATGTATATGTCTATTTTGTCCAAACTATTAGTTATACATATACATCCTTGAGCCACTTGCCTTCATGCATATACTTTTGTGGACTCGTTTATATTTGGATATGTATGTATACTTTAGTTTGTACATGACATACATATACTTTTGAACAATTCTAGTTTTTGATGATTTTCATGTTTTTAAGGAATTTTGAGCTTGATTGCCTATTTTCATGATAATGTGTTTCACATAACACTTATACACTCACTTTATTTAATGTTTTCTCATGTTTTGTTTTCATGAGATTATATATGCTTTATAGACCATTGAGTGTTTAATGATCATGTGATCTACATGTTTTTCATGAAATATATTTTTGTTTTATTCCTTACTTGAAGGATTTTATACTAGTTTTCAAAATTTTCATATAACTAGTTCGTATTCTTCATTATGGTAGAGTTTTTCAAAACATACTATATTTTCAAACTTATTTTTGAAAACCCCTACCCATTCAAGGGCGGTTGGTTGGGCGACCATGCCTTGTATGCTTATTATTGAAAATCCATTTAAAACATGTGCATGAATGGGTGGTAGGTAATATGAGTTATACACTTGATCTTATTATTGTTTCAATTGGTATCATTGGATCTTTTCAATTGGTATCAATATTGACATTCTTTTTGTATACTCATATATATGTTTCTATATATGTATGCTTACACTTCAAATAGTGTCAATTTCAATTGGCATCTAATTTTTCATACATATATATGCTTTATTTGTGCTTACTATATCTCTATATCTTTGAGCACAAATTTTGGTTATGCTAAGCTTGATTTCTTAAAATGACTATCATATTTCAATTGATTATTTTTCAATTGGTACTTATACAAGCTTATGCATCATTTTATTTGGTATTTCATAAAGGGGGAGAAAATTCGTATTTCATCTTTCAATTGGTTTGTTTACCTTTGGTATTTCACTCCCACACTTTATGATGAAACAATGATTGAAAAATTAATATTGATTTTAATTTGGTATCATATGCTCCTAATGAAAAATTACTTTCAATTGGTACTAATTTTTACTATTGGTATCAGATCATTCAATTGATATCAAAAATTTTTGGTTGATTTCTTCAATATGTTTTGTTTACTTTCAATTGGTTTTAATTGGTAAAATATAGACATGTTTATTTAAATTAAAACATTTGTTTTATGTAACTTCAATTGGTTTTTTCAATTGGTTTCTTAAAGATTAGATTTCAATGCCTTATTTACTTTCAATTGGTATTTCTCAAAATTTTGTTGGTTTACCTATTTGTTCACTTACAATTGGTATCATGATGCACTACATTGATAAATTTTTTTAATTGGTATCATGTTTGTTTTGATTTCACCCCTTGAAGTATTTTTCTGTTTCAGACAAAAAAGGAAGAATATGTTTTATTGGTTTTCTTTCACCCCTTTGTTGATAATTGACAAAAAGGGGGAGAAGTATTTGAGTTATATGCATGTTTTATATGGATGTTTTTATATTGGTATTAAGAGATAGTGTGTTTTATGTTTTGTTGATATTGATATCAAGAGCACCTTTTAAAGAACATGTTTATGAAAAGAAGAAATAATTTATTTGGTATCAAGAGCATGTTTTTATTTGGTATCAAGAGGCATGTTTTTTATTTGGTATCAAGAGCATGTTCATGTCCATGCATGTTGATGCATATCATTGTTTTATGCATGTTGATGCATATCATGTTTAATATCATGTTTAGTATTCATTGCATATATTTATTGTTTATTGCTATGCATGAGTTAAGGGGGAGCTTCTTTGAAGCTTAACTTTAATCCATGCATATATAACTCCATGAGTTTTGTCATCATCAAAAAGGGGGAGATTGTTGGCCCAGAGGCCTTCCACTCTAGTTTTGATGATGATTAACTCATGTAATTATGTTTACTAATAATCTTGTGATGTTTAGTTTCAGATACTTAACCAAGATATTAGTAGGTGATTAGTTTCAACAAAGGTGTTTTGAAGTTTTCACATGGTGATTCAAGAGCCCGAGCGTCAAAGCGATATCTAGCACTCGTTTGGAGTCAAGCTCGGTGGATCACGTTTGGATCGAGTCGACTTGGAGACGGCGCTCTACAAGAAGACCTCGGTACATAGTTTAGTTTATATTTTAGATCCATTGTTAAAGATTAGATAGTGTGGTATGCTCAAGTTCACAACACACACACACACACACTTATTTAAGTTTCATGTTTTGGTTTTCGATTTTGGTTTAACCGATCTTGGTTTTCATGAATAGATAGTATCAAAATAAGTTTGTTGGCCCAAAGGCCTATCGCCCTAGTTTTGATGATGATCAATTCATGAAGTTATAGTTACTAATGATCTTGTGTTTAATTAGTGACAGATTCATGATCAAGATCTTAGTAGGTGCATAGCTCAACAAAGGATTAAAGAACAAGATTTGGAGCTTGCATGTTGTGATCCAAGGAGTTTTTGGATCAAGCTTGGACCAAGTCAAGAAGATGAGAAGCCTTCAAGTGAAGACTTCAAGAAGTTGAAGACTTGTGTCTAGGTATAGAATTTGTATTTTTGTTTTAGTAAAAATGTAAAGGATAGATAGTTGGTGGATTGCTCAAGTCTATATCACACACACACTCTTGATTAGAACTCTTGATTTAATTGATTTCATAAAAGATTTTGTTTTTAGAAAAGAACTTTTATTTTAGAAAAAGATTTTTCTTTAAGACAAAATATTTGTTGGTTTTTGGTATTTCTATCATGTATATTCTTTAACCAAAACCAAGTTGTATACTAGATTTCAAAAACATAGATATTTCATATTGATTGTGGTGTGGATCATATCCATACACACTATGCTTTTAAATGGACTCAAATATCTTGTTTTTGTATTTGATAAAGGTTTGGAAAAACATTTCATGGAAAATTAGGTTTTTATCAAAAGAATTTTTACCAAGTATTTTACCTTGATAGTAGTATGACACATGCTCATACTCTATAATTTTTCAAGACCAAAACATTTTATCCAAGACCCAAAACCTAAATCCAAATTGTCCAGGTCCTGGAAGTTCTGATTTTTCAGAATTTCTCAGTGACCGGTCGACCGGCAGTCGACCGGCACTCGACCGACATGCACAATTTTTTGTGCATGTGCGTATCAGTCGACCGGAGTCGACCGATACTCGACCGACCCAAACCTGTTGCTCTCTGGAAAATGCCAGTCGACCGGATCGGTCGACCGACAGTTCTTTCCAGAAGAGCGGTCGACTCACCAGTCGACCGGTGGCTGCAACGGTCAGAAAAATGACCGTTGGCCGGTCGACCGGAGGTCGACCGCCAGCTCTGACAGGTTCCCAACGGCTCTATTTTCTGAAGCCTATAAATTGGGACTTTGTCAACTGTTTTAAGGTTAAGATTTTGGAGACCTTTGAGCTAGTTTTTCCAACTGATTTCAGAAGTTCTCTCCACATATTTGAGAGCAAATATTTCCAATCAAAAGGGAGTTTTTATCAGAGAGTATTAAGTGATTCTTTGAGTTTTTCACCATAGTCTTTCCTTGCTTTTCTCACACCACACTTGAGCTATCCATTGCTAGATATTCCTATAGGTGTGTTGTTGTGAGAGTGCTCTTTAGGTGATCAAGTGTTGTGATCATCAAAGAGATTTTTCTTTGTATTTGAGGAAGCGGGCAAGTGTGCTCGTTGTGGTTGGAGTTCGGTTGTGAACTCTTGGTGGTTAGAGGTACGGCCTCGGCGAGTCGGTGGACTTGCGTGTGTACGGGACTTGGGAGACCGAGGGTTTGTAGGTGTACGGCACCGAGGAGAGATCCGGTGGGATCTTACATAGTGGAAATCCTTCGTGTGTCGAAGGCGGGGATGTAGAGCAAGTGTGCTCGAACCTCGAAACAAACCCTTTGTGTTTGCGATTGCTTACTCTTCCCTCTCTCTCTCTTTGTCTCTATTTTATATCTTGCATTCAATTTATTGTGTTCATCCTATATATGCATGATATATTCCCTTGTGCTCATAATTGATATATATACTTGCTTGGGATTGTTGTTAACACTAGTATTCAACCAAGAGAGCCAATGCGGCACCTCAACCCATTCAAGGGGAATCTAGAGGAGCTTGTCCAGAGCCTCGCAAGGGAATTCGGCAACACTCTTGAGTTATACATAAGTGTTTAATTAAAAGAAATTTTAATTTGGTCAACTTAGTTTTAATTCCGCATTATTTGTTCTCAAGTGACCATTAGATTAGCCATCACCTATTCACCCCCCTCTAGGTGATCTTACAATTGGTATCAGAGCTAGTGCTCTTGATATTGGGTCTAACAACCTAAGAGTTAAAGATCCTCCTTTTAGGCTAATCACTTTATTTGTACACACACCATGGACTTTATGTCACCACCCACCTTTGATATTCTTAACATCCAAATTTGGAAGGTTAAGATGTCTTTGTTCCTCAAAGGACTTGGCCTTAGTGTATATCTTGCCACAACTAATAAAGAATATTGCTTAAATGGTAAGAACATTGAGGCTAATGCAAAAGCCCTTCATGCTATTAAGTCAACCCTAAATGATGATTATTTATCTAGGGTTTCTAATGTTGATTCGGCTTTTGTAGCTTGGAACATCATCACCTCCCTTGGCGAAAAGGACCTATACTATGCGGGGAGCGATTCGGACGTTGGAAGCGACATCTCCAACGTGTGCTACATGGTCCAAGGGGATAACCCCCTTGAGGTAAACTCCGAATCCGAGGATGAGGATGTTAATATGTCATATGATGAGCTTAATACATTTTGCCAATTATTGCTTGAGAAATATGACATGATTAAAAAGAATAATAAAAATTTGAAAAAGGATATTGCTTGCATGCATGTAGAACATGACTCTTTTAGAAATAACATTGCATGTTTGGAAAAAGATAACAAGAATTTGAAAAAGAACATTGATTGCATGCATGTAGAAAATGATTCTCTTAGAAATAAACTTGCATGTTTAGAAAAAGAAAATGAGAATTTGAAAAATGAGAATGTTTCCCTTATGTCTAAATTGAATGATTTATGTGAAGGGAATATGTCTTTGAAGGATAAGATTGCTATGGTAGAAAAACAAAAAGAAAGTATTTTGCAAGAAAACAAATCTTTAAAAAGAAAATTTGTTGAAAAAGAAAAAGATAATGTTTCTCAAAAGAAAAAGAAAAATGATTCTTCATCTCATCATGCTTTTCATGCCACTACTAATGAGATTAAGAACTTGAAAAATAAAATGAATAATTTGAGTTCAACTTTGAACTCTTGTGCATTTAAACATACTAGATTGGAGTCCATGTTTCCCAAGAAACAAACTCTACATGCTCATGCACATACACATCATGCTCATGCTTATGATGCACAACACGATCACAATCACACTCATAAGCATCATGCTAAGGTGTACATTTGTACATATTGTGGCCGAAAAGGCCATCTAGCAAAATATTGTTTTGATAAGAAACCATATCTATATTTTGCTAAGTATAATAAATTTTGGGTTCCTTACAACAATGCTAACCCCAAAGGACCCAAGAAAACATGGGTACCAAAACCCCCACCCTTTGATTTTGATATAGGTGGAGGCTCTCACAAAACGTGAGAGGATTGGTGCCTTGGTAGCCAATGCAATGGACATGATGGACAAACATTGGGATGCATTGCTATCAAGGAATTTTGGTGGGTCAACCACCATGCTAGGAGCTTTGGAGTTGGTAACAAATTCTAAACTCCTATTTTATTTATGTACATACTTTTATGTTCATGCTATTTTCTTATGTCATATTCATAGCATGTTCATGATTTTGTTTTAAGATTTTGTGTGCTTTATGTGGTAGTTACATGCTTAGATGTAGATTTGTCAAACTTGTATGTATACATATACAAATAGTGAATTACAATTGACTCTTAAATAATTTGAACTTCATGCTCACTTGTATCCACTTTATGCATATGTATAATCTAGTTTTGATAATTCTCATATATACATGTTTTGCCAATTTTTGTGATTTACTTCATGTATATGGGTGCTTAGTTCAAATCTAATAAATATACATGTATACCCGTGAGTCTCTTGCCTTCATGCAAACATTTAATAGACTCTTTTAATATTTGGGATATGTATGCATATTGTTGGATTTGTATAATTCATACATATACCATGTAAATTTTTTTTTGATTTGTTTTGATACAAATGATTTTTATGTGTTGGTTGATAAAAATTTAGTCATGATTTGATTTGGGCTTCTATGACTATTTTCATGTAGATACTATTTACATGACCTTTGAACACTCTATCTTTAAGAAAATATATAATTTGGAGCTTTATGGAATATGAGTGCTTGAACTTTTATGTATTTAGTATTATTCATGAAAAACATATGATTTTTTATTTATGAAGGATCTTTAACTAGTTTGTCAAAAATTTATTTAAACTAGTTATCTATTCTTCAAGTATTGCACATGATTCTATTTTTATGGATAAATTCTTTTGTGATTTCAAAATTTTTGATGCTACATTGTATTGAATATTAGTTTAGATGTTAGTATTTGTCAACACTTGGATTTATACTTGTACACCTTATGGACCACAAATAAATCTATATATGATTGGGTTGAATGCTTATTTGTGCCTATTAGATGTACTAGTATAGCCTTATGTTGATGATCATTACATTCTTAAACTTGTATTCCCATTTGGATTTATGTTATGATCATGTGATTTCATTTCATGTATATAGTTATTTTGCCAAAACATTAAGATATACATGGATACCTCTTGAGTCATTTGCCTTTCACGCAAATCTATATATATGGACTCAATTGTGTTAGAGATATGTATGTATGCTTCTTGTATTGACAAAACATACATATATTATGAAACATTTTTTTTAATAAAAAAATTTTTTATTATTTTCAAGGTTTTAAAAGTTATGATAATTCAAAATTTGAAGGAATATTGAGTTTCATTGTCATTTTCATGATGTCATGTTTCACATAACATTAGTACACTCACTTCTTTTGAAAATTATATGGACTTTATGGATTAGAGTGTTTTAGTGCCTTGTGATTTATGCATATTCCATGAAAATATTTTTTTGATGTATTCCTTGGTTGAAGGATTCCTTACTAGTTGTTAAAACACTTTCATTTAACTAGTTTGAATTCTTCATATGGTAGAATATATGATGTATACACTTATGCTTACTTTTCAATTGGTATCATTGGATATTTTCAATTGGTATCAATTTGACTCTTGTTGTATATACTCATATTTTGTTCTTTCATATATGTATGTATCTACTTCAATTGATATACTCTTTTCATACATATATATGATTTGTACTTGTGCTTTAGCTAAAATTGACTCTTATATTTTAAGCACAAAGTTGTTAATGCTAAGCTTACTTCAAATCTTATTTATCTTCAAGCTTATGCATTGTATTTCATAATTGGTATCAAAATTCAAAATTTGGTTGTTCTACATTTGGTACCTTAAAAGAAAATATTGTATTTTAAGATATTTCAAAATTTTGTTTTCATAAGAAAAATTCAAATTTTTGATTTGTATTGTCTATATGCAAGGAGAGCTTAACATCTCTCTTACATATAGATTCATGTTGAGTATATTATAAATTGAGGAGATTGACAACTCTTCTTTATATGATATACGTGTGTAGGGGGAGATTCACATCTCCTCTTATGCATGACATAGTATACGTTATGTGAATTAGGGCTTGTCATCTCTCTTTCATGTAATGTATATGTGTCGGGAAGCTAACTTAACGTCTTCCTCTTCATGAATTTATATCGCATATAAATTTTATTGATTGATTTGTCTATATCCCTCCTTGATTTCTTTGTTTTTGACAAAAAGGGGGAGAAAAATTTGGTTGATGTATTTTTCTTTGAACCCTTTGTTGATGATTGACAAAAAGGGGGAGAAGAATTTGTGATTTTATATGCATGATTTCATGATTTCCTTACTTAAGGGGAGAAAGATTTTGACTTGTGCTTTTACTCTTGCATACCAAATAAATAAAAGAATATAAAAGTTTGAGAAAAAGATTTGTGCATTTTTGTGCATTCATTTGCATACATTTTTATGTACTTCATTGAATATCTATTGCTTATTTATTATGCATGAGTTAAGGGGGAGCTTCTTTGAAGCTTTACTTTAATCCATGCATATATAATTTCATGAGTTTTGTCATCATCAAAAAGGGGGAGATTGTTGGCCCAAAGGCCTATCGCCCTAGTTTTGATGATGATCAACTCATGAAGTTATAGTTACTAATGATCTTGTGTTTAATTAGTGACAGATTCATGATCAAGATCTTAGTAGGTGCATAGCTCAACAAAGGATTAAAGAACAAGATTTGGAGCTTGCATGTTGTGATCCAAGGAGTTTTTGGATCAAGCTTGGACCAAGTCAAGAAGATGAGAAGCCTTCAAGTGAAGACTTCAAGAAGTTGAAGACTTGTGTCTAGGTATAGAATTTGTATTTTTGTTTTAGTAAAAATGTAAAGGATAGATAGTTGGTGGATTGCTCAAGTCTATATCACACACACACTCTTGATTAGAACTCTTGATTTAATTGATTTCATAAAAGATTTTGTTTTTAGAAAAGAACTTTTATTTTAGAAAAAGATTTTCTTTAAGACAAAATATTTGTTGGTTTTTGGTGTTTCTATCATGTATATTCTTTAACCAAAACCAAGTTGTATACTAGATTTCAAAAACATAGATATTTCATATTGATTGTGGTGTGGATCATATCCATACACACTATGCTTTTAAATGGACTCAAATATCTTGTTTTTGTATTTGATAAAGGTTTGGAAAAACATTTCATGGAAAATTAGGTTTTATCAAAAGAATTTTTACCAAGTATTTTACCTTGATAGTAGTATGACACATGCTCATACTCTATGATTTTTCAAGACCAAAACATTTTATCCAAGACCCAAAACCTAAATCCAAATTGTCCAAGTCCTGGAAGTTCTGATTTTTCAGAATTTCTCAGTGACCGGTCGACCGGCAGTCGACCGGCACTCGACCGACATGCACAATTTTTTGTGCATGTGCGTATCAGTCGACCGGAGTCGACCGATACTCGACCGACCCAAACCTGTTGCTCTCTGGAAAATGCCAGTCGACCGGATCGGTCGACCGACAGTTCTTTCCAGAAGAGCGGTCGACTCACCAGTCGACCGGTGGCTGCAACGGTCAGAAAAATGACCGTTGGCCGGTCGACCGGAGGTCGACCGCCAGCTCTGACAGGTTCCCAACGGCTCTATTTTCTGAAGCCTATAAATTGGGACTTTGTCAACTGTTTTAAGGTTAAGATTTTGGAGACCTTTGAGCTAGTTTTTCCAACTGATTTCAGAAGTTCTCTCCACATATTTGAGAGCAAATATTTCCAATCAAAAGGGAGTTTTTATCAAGAGAGTATTAAGTGATTCTTTGAGTTTTTCACCATAGTCTTTCCTTGCTTTTCTCACACCACACTTGAGCTATCCATTGCTAGATATTCCTATAGGTGTGTTGTTGTGAGAGTGCTCTTTAGGTGATCAAGTGTTGTGATCATCAAAGAGATTTTTCTTTGTATTTGAGGAAGCGGGCAAGTGTGCTCGTTGTGGTTGGAGTTCGGTTGTGAACTCTTGGTGGTTAGAGGTACGGCCTCGGCGAGTCGGTGGACTTGCGTGTGTACGGGACTTGGGAGTCCGAGGGTTTGTAGGTGTACGGCACCGAGGAGAGATCCGGTGGGATCTTACATAGTGGAAATCCTTCGTGTGTCGAAGGCGGGATGTAGAGCAAGTGTGCTCGAACCTCGAAACAAACCCTTTGTGTTTGCGATTGCTTACTCTTCCCTCTCTCTCTCTTTGTCTCTATTTTATATCTTGCATTCAATTTATTGTGTTCATCCTATATATGCATGATATATTCCCTTGTGCTCATAATTGATATATATACTTGCTTGGGATTGTTGTTAACACTAGTATTCAACCAAGAGAGCCAACGCGGCACCTCAACCCATTCAAGGGGAATCTAGAGGAGCTTGTCCAGAGCCTCGCAAGGGGAATTCGCAACACTCTTGAGTTATACATAAGTGTTTAATTAAAAGAAATTTTAATTTGGTCAACTTAGTTTTAATTCCGCATTATTTGTTCTCAAGTGACCATTAGATTAGCCATCACCTATTCACCCCCCCTCTAGGTGATCTTACAAAGTTTACATGGTTTAATGTATATTAGATTTGTTCTATATACATGTGTGCTTCAACTATTTAAACAAACTTAGTTTGATAGTCTATTTCATGAGTTTGAAGTTTTGGTATTTTAACAAAACTTAATTTTGGATTTTAATGTCAAAAACATCGATATATATATCTTTCATGTATATTGGATTATATCCATATACAACATGCTTCAAGTTGTTTCAATATCATGTTTTTGTATTTGGATGAGTTTGGACAAAACGTTTTTCCATTTCAAAAATCCTAGTTTTGGAAAATACGGAATTTGGTTTTCGGCAAATTTCCATAACACAAAAATGGTTCAAATTGTTTGAAATATGTGTTGAATTTTTTTCACACATGTTTGTATATCAAAATATTATACTAAACTTATTTTTGTAGATTTTTAGAGGATTTATGGGATTTTATCTTAAATATAAAACCAAGTTTTTAAATCCTGAAAACCCTGTTCTGGCTTCTGCCGGTCGACCGGGTCGGTCGACCGAGCTAGGAGTCGGTCGACCGAGTCGGTCGACCGACGTGCACAGAACGTGCACGCCAGTTTGGCTGGAGGGCCGGTCGACCGACTCTGTCGACCGCCAGAGAGCTTCTGCTCTCTGGAAAGCCCGGTCGACCGGGTCGGTCGACCGGCAGAGAGCTCTGCTCTCTGTTCCAGACCACGGTCGACCGGGGCCGGTCGACCGCTGCCCCAACGGTTAGAAATTTGACCGTTGGAGGTGGATCGGGCCGGTCGACCGACAGCCGTCCAGGCTGTTGACTGGACCCCAACGGCTAGATTTTTTCTTGGCCTATATATTGGGGTTCTTTGGGCTGTTTTGGACAGAATTTCAAGAACCAAAAATTCCTATACTCTCTAGTGTTTTTATACAAGTTTCAAAAGAGTTTTAGGCTTTAAAATTTACATTTGATTTGGTGTTTTTATAGGGTTTGGAAAATCAAAGAAAAGTGATTTTGGGAAAAGTATTTTAGTTCACTTTCTTCATCCTTATTTCTAGTTTTTCCCAAGGATTTTCTTTGAGTATTTATTTTTCATGCCTTGTGTTTTTCTCACACTTGAGACATATTTTGCTATCCTGTCTATAGGATCCTTATTTTTGTGGGAAAATTAGTTTGTGGTTGAGATAGACCACCAAGTTGTAAACTTTCTTCATTGTGATATCCCTCTAGTGAGAGATGATTGATTTGGTATCCCTCTATTGTGAGGTGATTGTGGAAGTTGTGGTTGGCTCCCTCTAGTGAGAGGTGGAGATTGTGTTTAGCTCCCTCTAGTGAGAGGTGGAGTTTGTGTTGGAATCCCTCAAGTGTGAGGTGATTGATTTGTATTGGTTAAGTGCCTACCCCTCTTGTGTGAGGTGGTGTTTTTGTGTTGGTTGTGCATTGCCTCTTGTGAGAGGTTGTATTCGGTTAGAGAGGAGTTGTGTACTCCCCGTTGTATTTGCCCCAAATCCTCAATGGAGGTTCCCTGTGTACGAGTCCTGTATGGACAAGTTAGTGGAAATCCTTCTGTGTGAAGGCGGGGACGTAGAGCAGTGGCTCGAACCTCGAAACATATCCGTGTGTTAGCGATTGATCTATTGACTCTTACTCTCTATCTCTTTTACTTTGTGCCTTGCATCTATTCATATTGTCATATCACTCTTATATGCTTGGTTGTGTTTGTTTGTGTGCCTCACTTGTGTTTAACCACGAGAGCTTCATATAGCACCTCAACTCTTATTCAGAGGAATCAAGAGGAGTTAGTCCAGAGCTCTTTACCGAGAATTCGGCTACACTCGTTGGTTACTTTAAGTGTGTTGCAATTTAGTTTTTAATTTTCATATTTTGTTCATTAGATTAGCCGTACACCTATTCACCCCCCTCTAGGTGTACTTACAAATTTCACAAATAATTTCGGAGTCAATTTTATTAACACTCTTGTCCCAAAATGGAGTGTGAAAAGATGGAATGATTGACTTGGACTTAGGAAGTACATGAACTAATACCGACTCAGAAAAGTGACTTAAGTCAAGTAAAGGTTCAGGAGTCGAGATTGGTTCAGGAAGTGGGTCCAAATCAAGAAGTTGAAACTCAAGTCCGCATTCATTTCCCAACAACGGAAATATGACTTAACATTGGTAATTCAAGTTTAAGAACGACAGGTGAGGGAATCAAAACTGACTCTAAAATATTACTCAAGGTGAGTAACAAAACAGGAGTCAATATTGATTCAGGAATTTAAACTGGATGACAAATTTGAGAATCTAAATCACATTTATCATTGAGTTCAATTTCATAAAAATGAGAACTTGCCAATTTGTCAATGAGACTTTCAAAAGTACGAAATTGGTCAAGTTTAATATGATGATCATAAAAGATTGGCAATTCAATTTCATGATGAATTGGCACAGGATCCAATGTTGACTCGGGAAAAAGATTGAAATCAGGTGAAGATACCAGAATCATTATTGAATCAGGAAGTAGAATTGAATTATCAAATTTAGGTTCAGGATCAATTCATTCTCAAGTTCAATTTCAGGAAAGGGATAACTTGCCAAAATGTCAATTTCATTTTCAAAATTTGGGTTTGGGCAAGTTCAAATGGGTGTGCTGAAATGGAAACTTGTTTTCCAAAACAACATGATTCTTTAGCTTTAACAGAATGGTTAGTGACATCAGAAATGGTCAAACAGTGAGAATGGAGAGTTTGGACCATTATATCTATGTCATGATTACGAGCGATTGAGCCTGAGTCATGGCTTCAAGCATTTTTTCATAGTCGATTTGTTCATCGTTTTATTGCGATTGGACTTGAAAAGATGAAGTTTTGTTTTAGAATTTGTGGTGAAATTGTGAGTCCTTCAAATTTTATGATTGTTGCTTGGACTCACGCATACTCATTTCCAAGATTGATGATTTTCTATTTTGAATCGGTGGAATTGAGTATGAATCTTGGAAATATTGTGGACAAGGTGGATAAGGAGGACAAGTTGGTTGAAAATTAGACTCGGGGGAGGTGAATCCCCATTGACTCTGTGAAGAGTTGAAATAATTTTGGAAATTATGGTCATAAGATTGGGGGCATGGGTTATATTGATTCGGATAAGACCAATCCGGCACACTTAGTTGGTTAAAGTTATGATTGGTAATATCCGAAAAAGAAGTAGGGGTGTAATATGGATTACCATTAAAATTGAAAAAAATATTTTTATAAGCTATATCACACAGGAGATGTCAAACACAAACAAAGAAAAATAAACAAATAAGCAAACAAATAAAAATAAAAAAATCTAACTTAAGTTAGGGTAAACCTTAGACCTAGATGACTCCTAACTGGTTAGACTGTCCACGGGGGGTATATTGTTGAATCTGAGCACAAGTTAATCGGCCAGGTAGAGGAAAGATTGGTGGGAGGTATCCGTGCTTAAAGCAACGGGCCTAATTATGTCAAACCACCAGCCTTCGGGGTTTCGCCCCTCAATCCCCAACCTTAATCACCGATTTGGTAAGAGTCAGATTCAAATCAACTTCCCCCTTAGGTCAGTCTCCTATTTGAGTCCGAGATGTCCCTAGGGCCAACGTCTACTCAGTTTTAGTTAGGCTTGGGTTAGTGAGTGAGGAGATTATTTGTGGGCTAAGGGAGGGTAATGACTTCCCCGCCTTATCTTATTTATAGGATAAGCCCTTCAATCAATTTAGTGCAGTGTACAAGTATATAGAAAAAAGTAACACTCAAGCAATATTTCATACAAGAATGAACCTTATACTAAATGCTATGCACACATACCTTGGCTCCAGCACTCTTCAACAGTAAATAGAAAATGTAATGAAATAGACACGTGCCTAAATACAAAGTCTAAATCATTTTTAGCATTTACAATCAACTTTTTACTGTTGTGTTAGAAATGTATATACAGTGAGTCAAATAAGAAAATAAATGCCATAGAGATTAAACTATGCAATTCAGCCAACCTGCAAAAATACAGGTTAGTAGTTCACTCAGATTGCCACAGGAATGTAGCAAATCTGAGGGCTTCTGGGCTCTGCTTTCTTGAGCAGAGTCCAGGCCACTTATATGTCCACTGCAGCAAAAATTCCTTGTTATCAAATCTGTACACCAAGAACAAAGAAGAAAGTTAACCAAAAATGTAAATCTAAAAAGAGAATAACTTACCGTCCCTCCCCGGTAACGGCGCCAAAATTTAATTGAGGTTGAACCTGCACACAAAAATACAGAATTTCAGAACCTAAGATAGAAAGTTCAAGTGCTCAATACTACCGCTATAGCAAGTGACTATACTGGCCGTGATCCAAGAGGAAGAACTAGTGACGGAAGCTTTTTAGTAAGTTCTCTTTTAACTTACAAAGAATGGTTAAAGTTCTTCTTTTAGTTCTTTAAAAGAAAAGAGAAAATGGAGTTACAGTTAAGTGAGGAAGAAGGTGGTAGATAGAGAAGGTGGAGAAAATAGAAGTGAATATGTACAAAGAAATTGGAAAAGAGTGAAAAAGATTTGGATGTTGATGGTGTTGGTGATATAAGCTAAAGAATTAAAAGAAAGAAAACTAAAAATTACTTACCTCCTTTCGCCCAATACTTACCTTGAATCTGGGGCAATAATGTTACCTTGAAGTAGAGGTGATCAGCGTATACCATAAGAGTTGATTCCCGTCTCTTCCACATTACATCATCAAGATGATACAAGTATGAAATGATATAGAATGAGATGAAAAATCCATCGTCATGAGCTATCGGTAGCACTCGCAAAGGCAATGCTCTTTCGATCCTATAAGACTCACTTGGCTAGCAATTGGTGCCAAAAGAAGAAAAATAGAAAGGAAGAAGAAGAACACAAAAATAAAGAAGAACTTACAAATAAAACTATAGATTCAATCTTATAATAATAAGAGAAAAGAAGAACAACTTACACCGGTGTCACTCTCAGTACAAGTTTCACTCTCGTTCTCCTATGAAACTCTGATCTCCTCTGAATTACATAAATAAAACTAAAAATTACATAAAAAGAAAAATAAAAATAAAAACCTACACTAAAAAGAAGGAAAAACTAGCCTAAAGTCTATCTCTGCATGATCGTCCCCTGTACGCTCTGAAAAACCCAGTATTTATAGGCAAAACCTAACGGGGAGAAGCGTAGGAAAATATGGGGAGCAAACGCTCCCCAAACTGAAACAATAAGGGCGTGAAAATGCGGCTTTGGCCGCGTTTCCGCGGCTTGGTTGTGGCCACCTGGCCACAGCCAGGGGGTATAGCTCCTTGCTTCGTGATCTGACTTCATCTGGTTCTGGATTGGCCGTTTCAGCTTCTAGATTTGACGTAACGGCCTTTGATCTTGGGCTTTAACCAATAGATTTGTAGGGATTTATTCAACTGGTTTTAAACCGATCTGATTTGCCCTGATCTGACTTGATCTTCTGAGTTCGAATTAATTCTGAATTAAATCAGAATTTTGATGGGCTTTTGGGCTCGTTTCTCTTTCCTTTCTTTTAGAAATGGGCCTGCATATAAATTATACAAAAATTAGGATTAAAAGCAGAGTTTATTATATAAAGTATGAGAATATGATAATAATTATGCAATATCAGCGACCGATCACACCCCTACCTATCTTTTGCTCATCATCGAGCAAAAATAACAAAACTAAACCAAAGATTATTAGACCACTTTCGCAGGTCACGCGATTGCACTGAGCATATATAACAAGACGTTAAACCTCTAGGTTCCCCCTAGAGGACGAGTTTTGTCTCGTGAGAGTTTTCAGTGGATTACACCCACAAAATCCATAAAAAAAGAGAAATAAAGTGTTAGTATTTTCGAAAACACATTTTGAAAGAGAAAAATATTTGAAATATTATTGTAAGAATTAAGTAATCTATAAGTTATAGGAAAACTGAATTTTTCATTCCTAAACTTAGTCGCTATTCAAAAATTTGTTATCAATCAAAGTAAGGAGTCAAATTGTACTTCTCATCTAGTCTATTACTTTACCCTAAGTCATATGTACCTTCGTGACCGTGAAATTTTTGACTAAGAGTTCTTTAACTCTAACTCTTATGCCTTATTTATTTATTTATTTGTTTATTTTGGTGGTAATATTTCTTAGTTCTACTAGGCTTTCTAATCTGCCCATGTAACGAACCTTTAATCGGTGACTCCCAAACAAAACGATTTTAGGGCACGGGTGAGAAAACACCACAAGGACTTAAGGACTCAAGCAAACAAGGCCACAAAACTAAGGATTTTATTATATGAACCTTTTTTAGGTGTGAATACTTATGCTTTATGAGGCACAAATACCCAGCTTAATCAGAGGATTTTTTTATATATATCTTTTTCTTTTTATTTTTTTCTTTTTTTTTAAAATAAGGCATAAGAATCTTTGTTTTTGAACCCTAAGTGTGTAAGTGTATAAAACATGCATATATTATCAAGGTAAAGATCAAGACTAAATTACTTTCATAAATTTCTTCCTAAACTTAGAAATCAAACAAATAATCTTATTTTGACCAAGTATAAGAAATCCTAATTATGATTCTCCTATTCCTTAAAATTGACTTAATTTCTTACAAAAAATATGCCAAAATATTGTTTCTATTTTCAAAAAGTTTTTTAAAAGTAAAGAAAATGTTAAAAAAAATTTAAATAATAAAAGAAAAACCTAAGTTATGTTAGAACCCTCCCCCACACCTATCTCATGCATTGTCCTCAATGTATGAATTAATGCATAGATGCATGAAAAAGAAGAAAGGGAAGGAAAATATTACCTTAAGGTGGTGGTTCCGGTGGTGGTCTGATTGGTCCAGGAAATGCGGCCCAATCTAATTTACGTGGAATTCAGAGGAACCCACCAGAAACCTCTCTAATATAACCCACTAAAATGATGTATATATGAAATATTTTTATTAAGAAATTTGCCCCATCTAATTTCCAAAATTCATAAATTAGTTCAGAGTCAATTTATTAACAATCTTGTCCCAAAATGGAGTGTGAAAAGATGGAATGATTGACTTGGATTTAGGAAGTACATGAACTAATACCGACTCAGAAAAGTGACTTAAGTCAAGTAAAAGTTCTGGAGTCGAGATTAGACATCTGGAAGACTATTTTGAATGGGCCAACTACCAAGTAGACAGGTGTTTCCTCGAGATTCACGATGCATCCTATAGGGACAAGTTTGCAGACTTCGCTGGCCTTGAGGGATTCACCCGATTACCTTTTAGTGTCTTCTGGTGGTTGATCAAATCCAGCCTAGATACTTGGTTTTTTGCCAAGGAAACTCTTGTACAGTAGAATCTTACATGCCTTGTCGATTCGCCAGGCAGTTTGGTTACGATCTATTGTACGTCGGTAACCCCAACCCAAATCTTAGCTTCTGTGGGAATTTGTTCGAAGGTGCCCGGGCATGGTACTATAGTGTAGCTGGAGGAACCAGAGCTGTTTTCACCCTTCCTCTCAAGACGCCTAATTCTTATGCAAGCCTTGACTTTTGTATATAGTATTTCATTACAAATAAGGTGCCTGGGTTTGCAATAAACACTTCACAAATAAAAGGCATCAAATCTGCGTATAAAACCAAAAAATCAATCAAAATATAGCCACACAAATGCAATAAGATGCAAATCAAATGTGACCAATTCTTGTGATATCCCTTCATAAGTAACAACCAAATGTGACCAAATCTATTTTAGCTCTCTTGACTTGTGATGTACCTTCATAAGTAACAACCAAATGTGACCAAATCTTATGTGTGAATTTGCAATGAATAACCCTAGCAATATCATCATCATTTAATGCTTGAAGTAAGGCAGAGTGTGCCTTAGCATTAGCATCAAACTCTTTGGTGACAATATCGGACCAAGTGTCCTCATCACCATCGGCTTTACTAAATAGTTTGGTCACCGCCTTTGCAACTTGACTTCCTAGAGATTGCAAAAATGTGAAAGGCCATCAAACTTGGGAGGGGACTTGATGCTATTGGCTATGGATGCAAGTGTGTATGAGAAACAAGTAATGCAAATGAACGATTAGCAAGAGCATCTCTCTAAAGTAGTTAAACTAAAATCTAGAGCTTAAGGCTCTGGTACCAATTGAAAATCACCTAGGGGTGAATAGATTGCTAATCAAATGCGGAATGTAATAAATTAAGCAAACAATCTAAAATGGTCAATTCAAAATAAGAAGTGAAACCAGATTTTCAATTAAGGGCTCTAGAATTTTTCCTCTTAATTTCTCTAGATAAGAGTTGAGGTGCACAATTGCTTTCTTGTTTATATGAGAAAAAAATCAATAGTCCAACAATTAATAGCAATATAGTCACACAAATGCAATAAGATATAAGAATAAAAATAGCAAGTGTGAACACAAGTGGAACATTGAAATAGAAGTAAGAATAAGAGACAACGCAATCGCAAACACAAGTCGTCTGTTTCGGAGTTCGAGCAACTTACTCTACGCCCCCCTTCACCACGTGAAGGATTACACTATCTACTAAGGATCACCACAAAGTCACCACAATTACAAGGTCTACTCAAGACCTGGAGTACACAACTCTAATTCTCAATCCTCTATACAAGGTGTAGCATTAAGCCCATTAATATTTACAAGCTCTTGGCAACCATAAAGTTCACAACTCTCTCTTTTCAACTTCTAAGATTTTGAGTGGAGAAATAAAACTCAAGAAGTTTTGTAAGAGAAAATTCTGTTGAGAAAATAAAATTTAAGAGCTGAAAACTTTAGAAAATGATTGAGAAATTAGAGCACTTGAAGATTGAAAACTAGAGAAATAAAAACTGGATTTTTCTTGAAAGCTAAATCTCAAAAACTTAAATAAAACTTGTTAACTCTCCTATACAATGACCTATATATAGCCAATAAGTAAACATCATTAGGGGTCAAGACAGGGCTTAATCCAGGTGATTAGACCCAAAAATGACAAAAATAATCATTGAGGAAAGTCAAAAAATCAGACAGATTTGAAAAATAATTGTTACTATAGCAGAGATAGAGCATCGATCGATCGGCCGGTCGACCAAAAACTGGTCAAAACTAGTTATTGTAGGCCATCAGTCGACCAGACGGTCAGCCGAAAAATACAGTAAGTCCTGACAAGAGATCAGTCGACCAGTCAGTCAGCCGACGGGCAAAACAAAAACAACTAGCAAAAGTATCGACTGACCCATGTGCACAAATACAAGTGTATCTATATGCACAATTGGTCGACCGCTCGATCGATTGAGCCAGTATGTAGAACACTGAACACAAAGGCGGTCGACCGAGCGATTGACCATCCAAGCCCAAAAGTCAAAGTAAACAACGTTTTTGAACTTGAAACATTTTTTGCATAAATTATATAAGTATAATAAAATGTTTTGGCAACATATGGATTACAAGAAACATGTATATAGCTGGTTTTAAAAATATGGGAAAATATTGACATGTTTCAATAAACAATTTTGAAAAACATTTTTAAACACCAAAAACTGATCGGATGCCAATATTGCATATTTATCATCACATTCCCATATTACTTGTTTAATAAACTCTGCTATTTAATTTTTTTGTCTAATTATTTGCAGGGCCTTTACTAAGTGAAAGAGGAGAGAAAACGAGCCCAAAAACCTACTGAAATTCAGATTAAATCAAAATTAAGAATGAGGGTAAATGTTCAGCTAAAGATTAGAGCAAATTAGAGAGACAAAACCAAATAAAAATCGGTTAAATTTGAATTTTTATGAATCCATTTCGATTAGCTAAAGATCAACACTGATATCATCAAATCCGTAGCGCAAATCGAGAAACCAGTTGGACAAACGGACAAATTATCAAAACAAGGACCTGCACCCCCGGTTGTGGCCACCTGTTCCATGGCAGTTCGGTTGGATAACGCTCCCCCTATCTTCAGACGCTTTCCCCCATTTTGTTTTCACTATAAATACCAGCAAATTCTAAGGCATGAGTGGATAATTCAACAGAGAGTATAGACTAGGCTGTTCTTTAGCTTATAACTTAGGATTTTTAATTTTTTTATGTAATTTTCATTTTTATTAATGTAACTGAGAGGAGAGAAGAGTTTCATGGAGGAATGAGAGTGAAGCTTGTATTGAGGTGACACCGGTGTAAATTCTTCTTTTCTTTTATTGTCAAATTTACATTTTTATGTTCTTCTCCTCTTACTCTTCTTCTATCAGGTTTTGATGATAATTCAAATAAAATCTTTAGCATCGAACTTGCCTTGCCATTGCAAGCGCCCTTCATGACTTATGGTAATGAATAATTGTTCCTTTACTAGTTTAGTTTGCCCCTTAATTCATAGTGTAGATCGGGAACGGAAAGATCTGATTTTTCATGCTTTGCTCGCTTTCAAGACGAAGTAAGTTTTTGTCAAGAATTCAAGGTAAGTTATCAACCGAAAGAGGTAAGTAAGTACTTTTTGTTGGCCCAAAGGCCCATCACTTTAGTTTTGATGATGATTAACTCATATAGTTATAGTACTAATGATCTTGTGTTCATTAAGTTTCAGATATTCAATAAATATCTTAATCGGTGTTTAGCATCAACAAAAGATTCGAAGTCAAGTTTTGAAGCTAGCACGTGTTGATTTAAGAGCTCGCGCTTCAAGATCACATCAAATACTCAAAGAAGAGTCTAGCTCATGGAACAAGTTTGGAACAAGTCAAGATGAAGAAGAAGATTTTCAAAAGAAAATTTCAAGAAGACTTGAGTCCTAGTTTGTAAGTTTAAGATTTTTCTTTTATGATAAAATGTAAAGGATAGCTTAGTTGTGGATTGCTCAAGCTCTTACACATACACACACAAAATTTATATATCATTTTTATAACAAATAATTTAGTTTTGATTTTGGTTTTGATTTTCAAGAATACATCTTTCGGTTTCATAAATAGACTTTATCAAAACAAGTTTGCATGGTTAAAATGTTCAGTGGATTCTATCTATATACATTGTTGCTTCATATTGTTTAAATAACTTATTTTGATGAGTTTATATCATGTGTTTAATTTTTCTTTTTTATCAAAACTTATTTTGGAGCTTATTGTCAAAAAAAGTATATTTCATTCTCTATGTGTATTGGATCATTTATGTACACATTATGCTTCAAATGTGTTTCAATATCTTATTTTTGTAGTTGAACAAGTTTTAAAAAATTCGATTTTTCCTTTAGAAGTTAGTTTTTAAAAAATACGATTTTTGGTTTAAAGTTTAAATTCCTTACCTCAAAAATAGTTCAACTTATTTGTAATATGTGTTAATTTTTGATCACACATATTTGTACTTCATAATGTTTCAATGAACTTATTTTTGTGGGATTTATGAAAATTTTATTGGTATACAAAATTATTTTAAAAAGATTTTTAAAACCCTGTAAATTTGATTATGGGGCTGCTTGCGGTCGACCAACGTGCACACATGCACAAGCCACAAATCTATTGACCGAATGGTCAACCAATTGGCACTACCCAAGTCTTGGGTAGATGCCGGTCGACTGAGCGATTGACCGCCAAGGAAGTTCTATTCTCTATGTTTGGGGACGGTCGACCGACTAGTCGACCGACAGCCTCAATGGTCAAAAAATCGACCCTTGGCCGGTCGACCGACCGACAGGTCATTCTAGCCCCCGACGGCTAGTTTTCTACAGCCTATAAGTTGGGGACTTTTGGCCAGTTATGGGTAAGATTCTTACAAGTTTTTTAAGAGCTCTTTTCTTATCTTCAACAAAGTTTTCCCAAAAGTTTTAAGTGCTTCATTTTCATATCTAAATAGAGTTTATCAAGAGTGATTCTCTTGACTTTATCAAAAGATTTTTTTTGAGTTTTTCACTTTCAAGTCTATCTAGTTTTTCTCACACAAGCTTGACATATCCATTACTATATCCATCCTATAAGGATCCTTATCGTGAGAGTGTTTGTTGGTGATCAAGAGAAGAGATCACAAAGTGTTCCATTTTGTAATTTGGAGGAGTTGTAGAGCTTGCGGCCTCAGGAACATGCAAGTTCACGTTTGTTGTCTTGCGGGAACAAATGAGAAACTTGTGGGTCTAAGAGTTCTTGAGGGAGCTCGTTGTAGGTGCTGTGGCACCGAGTGATCTTGCGGGATCATTTTTAGTGAAAATTCTTCATTGCGGTGAAGGCGGGGACGTAGAGCAAGTGACTCGAATCATGAAATAATTCTCTTGTGTTTGCGATTGCTCATCTATCTCTCTCTTAACTCACTTTTGTTTAATATCTTGCATATGCATATTGCTCTTATCTTTATATGCTTAATATTTACGTGGGCTAAATTGATATACTTGCTTGGGTTGTTTTGTTGGCATAAAGGCCCTTCACCTTAGCTTTGATGATGACTAACTTATGAAGTTAAGTTACTAATGATCTTGTGTTTATTTAGTTCAGTTATTGATCACGATCTTAGTAGGTTTTTTAGCTTTAACAAAGGATTCAAAATCAAGTTTTGAAGCTATCACGTGTTGATTCAAGAGCTCGCGCGTCAAGATCGCATCTAGTAATCGGATGGAGTCAAGCTCTATGGATCTTATTTGGATCAAGTCGTCTTGGAGATGAAAATTGAAGAGAAGACTTGTATCTAGATTTGTTTATTTCAGAGTTTAGATCTTGTGTACGGATAGTTGTCTTGATATGCTCAAGTACACACACATACACAAGTTCAAAAGCTTTGTTTTCGTTTTAACCGGTTTTAGATTTTTCAAGAATACATTTTATGGTTTCATGAATAGGTAGAATCAAACAAGTTTTACATGGTTTATATGTATATTAGATTTCATCCATATACATTGATAATTCATATTGTCTAAAAGCTTATTTTGATTATTCTAGTTCATGTGTTTCAAGTTTTATTTTTAACAAAACTTATTTTTAGATTTAATGTCAAAAACATAGATATATTATTTATATGTGTATTGGATTCTATCCATATACACTATGCTTAAAATGTGATTTAATATCTTGTTTTTATATTCATACAAGTTTAGAGAAAAATGATTTTCATTTAAAAGTTGATTTTTGAAAAATACCGTTTTTGGTTTAAAGCTTAATTTTCATGCCTCAAAAATAGTTCAAATAGTTTGTAATATGTGTTGATTTTTAGTCACACATATTTGTACTTCAAATATATACATGAATTTATTTTTGTGGAATTTATAGAGTTTTATGGGAAAATTTTAAGTATTTAACAAGTTAGATTTCAATCCCTAAAAACCCAGTCTGAGCCTTCTAGTTTTCGACCGACCGGTCGACCGGACCAGAGCTCGATCGACCGGACCAAAGCTCGGTCGACCAGGCGGTCGACCGATGTGCACAGAGACGTACACAATGCCTTGACCTTTGGCCGGTCGACCGTATCGTCAACCGATCCAGAGAGCCTGCTCTCTGCATCTGGCCCCGGTTGACCGGTCGGTCGACCGACCCAGAGAGAGCTCTCTGGTTCTGGCCTTGGTCGGTCGGCCGATCGACCAACAGTCAGTTTGCCTTGGGACAGTCGACCGACCGGTCAACCGACAACCCCAACGGTCAGAAATCCGACCGTTGGCGGTCGACCGAACGATCGGCCGATAGGTCATTTTTAACTTGTTCTGAACTCCAACGGCTATATTTTCAGACCCCTATAAAAATGAGTCTTTGAGGCCAGTTTTCACCAAGTTTTCAAGAGCAAAATTTCTCATCTTTTCAAGTGTTTTCAGTAAGTTTTAAAAGAAGTTTTTGTGCTAAAAATTCTCTATCTTTATTTGTTTTTAAAGTTTTTGGAAAATAAAAAAAACTAGATTTGGGAAATTTTATTTTGTTCTTCGTTTTACATATTTATCAAGAAGATTTTCTTTGTTATTTCTTTTCTAAAACACTTTGATTTCTCAAACTTGAGCTATTCAATTCTAAACCTATCTTTAGGATCTTTGTTTTGTGAGAAAAAATGTTTGTGGTCTTTTGAGATCACGAAGAGTTGTTTGTGATCATTGGATCACCAAGATTGTAATCTTTTCTTTGCTTTGGCTTTGTGCCACCTCTTGTGTAAAGGTTTATATTGAGAGAGTGGAGTTGTGTACTCCCGGTGTTGAGTTATAATTCCTCGGTGGAGGTCCATTTATGGAAGGTCCTGTGTGGTCATAGTGAAAATCCTTCTGTGCGAAGACGGGGACTTAGAGTAGTGGCTCAAACCTCGAAATATATCACTGTGTTTGTATTTGATCTATTTTTTTCTCTCTTATATCTTTCATTACTTTACATTGTTCATATTCATATACATGCTAGATATAGTTTGTGTGCACACACTTGTGTTGAACCAAGAGAGCTTTTAATAGTACCTCAACTCTTAATTTAGAGGAATCTCGAGGAGTAGTCCAGAGTCCTTCACGGGGAATTCAGACTCACTCCTGGTTACACTTAGTGTGTTAGCAATTAAGTTTTTAATTCCACATCATTTACACTAGATTAGCATGTACACCTATTCACCCCCTCTAGGTGTACTTTAATGTTTGATATCTTGCATTGTTATTATTGTTTATTCTTTATATGTTTGATATTGTATTTGCGCTCACACTTGTATTTAACCAAAAAAGCTATAGGAGCACCTCAACTCTTAATCTAGAGGAATCTTGAGGAGAAAGTCCAGAGCCCTACATCGGGAATGCGACTTCACTCTTTGGTTATATGTTGTGTAGTTTTAGTTTGCATAATAGTTTTTAATGCCGTATTATCTGGCATTAGATTAGCATATCAGCTATTCACCCCCTCTAAGTGATTAACACTTTTAGGGTTTTTTTTTCTTTTCTTTTAATCTTTAGTTTAGATTACCACCAATCATAACTCTCTTCTATTCACTATTTCACTTTTTTTGTATAAATTCTTTTTTCATTTTCTCCACCTTCTCAATATATCACTTTCTTCTTAACTTAACAATAGATTATTTTTCTTTTTCTTTACTAGAACAAGAGAAGAACTTTTAACCATTTCAAGTAAACTAAAGAGAACTTACAGCACGCTTCCATTGTAAGCCTCTCTTATGGATCACGACCTGCATAGCCACTTACTATCTCGGTAGTATTGATGACCTTGCACTTTCTATTCTTAAATTTTGAAATTTATATTTTCTGTGCAGGTTATAACTCAATCAAAAACCAAAAACTTAATTTTAAAATCTTGTGTGTGTATAGATCTTCTTGAACATCAATTCAACACAAAACTAAAATATTCTAAGATCTTACAAAGAGTTACATTGTCTTCAAGTCTTCATCAAGAGGGCTTCTCCAAAATTTATGCTTTGATTATCTATGCTTGAATCAACTTGATCTCTTCAAACTTTCCTTATGAGGAAAAAAATCTGCCAATCTCTTGATCCCTATAAGCTTATAAACACTAGAACCTGATTAGTACCTTATAACTACATAGGATTTGTAATCATCAAAACAAAATCGGGGAGGGGCCAACAAAGATCCTCAACACATATCTTCTCCTCTCTAAGATCGCACTCATCTTTAAACAATTTATTAAGAAACAAAGGCTCGTCATCCACGCATGCATCCTTATAATTGTAATCAATGTGCTCCATTTTCTCAACATAGTTGATGAAATCTTCTGCTGCTCAATAGTTATCTTCTCACCAAATTTATTAAATTCTTCCTTAGTTTTTTTTCTTGAAGCAAAAGTTCATCATCAACACATTCATCCTCACAACAGGATTCAACATGCTCCAAAAAAGATGTATGTGTTACCAAATCATCTTCAAATAATTCATCCAAAAAAATAGAATCATCATCAAATAATTGTTCAATTGGTGACTCATAGAAAAACAGGGCGTCAAGCTTAAGAACAACTTCAACATCCTGTTCAAATACTTCAATTTGGTTCAAGTGATAAAATGAGGGCACAGATTCCAAAGGTGTGTCGACACTTGGCGTGGAATCTTGTGACATGTCAAATTCGTTTACTTGATAGGACTGTTGAAACTCTTGAGTTTGATCTGAAATCAGGGTTGAAATAGGTTAATTAAGATGAGTGATTATCTGATCAAAATACAATTTCATGCAAGCACATGATCGATTATGTGCTGACTGGTTTCGAGCATAGACTACCGCATGAATTCTAAACCTTCCTCTAATGTGCCATTTTAAAGGATATTGTTCTGAAGAATGAGATGAATTATGACAGTGACATCTCCAAATAAACGAATAAGATGAAAAGGATGAGATAGTGGGTTGGATGTAGTCATGAAAACTCAGAGGTGAGGTTGGTGGATGAAAAGGAGAGTATGGTCTATAGAATGGATTATAACCAAATAAACTTGTTGGCCCAGAGGCTCTTGACCTTAATTTTGATGATGACTATCTTATGAAGGTTAGTTTGCTAATGATCTTGTGTTTTTATAGTTTCTGTTATTGATCAAGATTTTAGTAGAGATTTGACTTCAACAAGAGATTAACAGTCAAAGTGTTGAAGCAAACTAGTGTTGATTCAAGAGCTCACATCGCAACGATCACATCTAACTCCTTTGGATCAAGTTTGGATTGAGTCGTCTTGAAGATGAAGATCGACAAGAAGACCTTGATTTGTTTTGTCTAGATCTTGTGTAAGGATAACTTAGTTTTGATATGCTCAAGTACACACACAAGTTCAAAAGTTTAGTTTCGGTTTAATCGGTTTTTGGATTTTCAAGAATACATATATGATTTTTATGAATAGATAAGATCAAAATAAGTTTTACATGTTTAAATGTGTATTGGATCTCATCCATATACATTATTGTTTCATATTGTAGAAAAACTTATTTTGATGATTCTAGTTCATGTGTTTCAAGTTTTGTTTTTAACAAAACTTAGTTTTAAATTTAATGTCAAAATAAAAACATAGATATATCTGTTTGGATTCTATTCATACACACTATGCTTCAAATGTGTTTCAATATTTTATTTTTATATTTGAACAAGTTTTTGAGAAATAGTTTTAATTTTGAAGTCTTCTCAAAAACTCTTGAAGACAAAAATAAAACGAGCTTTGAAAATACAGTTTTTTGTTTCGAGCTTAATTTTTATACCTCAAAATTAGTTCAAATAGTTTGTAATATGGGTTGATCTTTGATCAAACATATTTGTATTTCAAGTGCTTACATGAACTTATTTTTGTAGATTTTATGGGATTTTATAGGTATTTAAAAGACCAAGTTTTCAAACCATAAAACCAAGCCTGAGACCACTGGCGGTCGACCGGAGCAGATCTCGACCGGGCGGTCGATCGATGTGCACAAGGCTCTGGCCGTTGGGCCTGTTGAAGCTCTGGTTCTGGCCTCGATCGTCCGGGCGGTTGACCGACAGGCAAATTGTTAGGGCGATTGACTGAGGTCGACCGACAGCCCCAATAGTCCGAATCTGACCGTTGGCCGGTCGACCGGCCGCGTCGACTGACAGGCCATTCTGGGCCTGTTCTGGACCCCAACGGCTATATTTTGTGAATCCTATAAATATGGGTTCCCTTGGCCTGTTTCTTCCAAGATTTTTGAGAGCAATCCTTCCCACCTTCTCAAGTGTTTTTAACAAAGTTTTCAAAAGAGTTTTTTGTACCAAAATTCTCTATCTTTATTTGTTTTCAAAGTTTTGAAAAATCAAAGAAATCAAGTCTTTGGGAATTCTATTTTGTTCTTCATTTTATATATCCATCAAGAAGTTTTTCCCAAGTATTTTCTTTGTTGTTTTATTTTAAATACTTTATTTTCTCAGATACTTGAGATATCATCTCAAATCTATCTTTTGGATCTTTGTATTGTCAGAAAAATTGTTTGTGATCCTTTGAGATCACCAAGGGAGAGTTTGTGATCATTGGATCACCAAGTTTTATTTCTTCTTTACTTTGTGCTAGGCTTGTGCCTTCCCTCTTGTGTAGAGGTGATTGTGTAGAGAGAGAAGTTGTGTACTCCTGGTGTTGAGTTATAATTCCTAAGTGGATGTCTCTTTGTGGAAGGTCCTGTGTGGAAATAGTGGAAATACTTTTGTGTGAAGACAGGGACGTAGAGCAGTGGCTCGAAACATATCTTTGTGTTTGCGTTTGATCCACTATCTCTCAACTCTATCTCTCTATATATCTTGCATTGATTTACATTGTTCATATTCATATGCATGCTTGGTATTGTTTGTGTGTTCACACTTGTGTTCAACCAAGAGAGCTTTTAAAGCACCTCAACTCTTAGTCTAGAGGAATCTAGAGGAGTAGTTTCAGAGCCCTTCACGGGAAATTCGAGCTCACTCTTGATTACATATAGTGTGTTTGCAATTAAGTTTTAAATTTTGCATCATTTGTCCTATATTAGCTTGTACACCTATTCACCTCCTCTGGGTGTACATACAAAATTTTGATTGGCCATGAAAAAGGATGTAATTTAAAAAGATGGAAGAAAGGTTGATGACACTGAGGGGTAAAATTTCAATTATTTTTAAAAAATTATTATTTTTATTTTTTTCAATCAGTAGAAGTGTTAAAACTAAAGAAAGCGCACTGTCACCGGCAACGGCACCAAAAACTTGATGGGAGATTGCACTCCCACTGTTAAAAATATCGCAAGTACACGGTTGATCGTTAGCACTTGAGGGTCAATCCTCAAGGACGTATGATTTTTACAAGTTAAAATACTATTTAGACGGATTGATCAAAAAAGTTTTGGTTATTTTTAGTTAGAACTAATTACCTACTCAGAAAATCAAGCACTTAGGATTGAATCTCTTAAACTAGCATCATGTGGTGAATCTCGTTCTTTCTACTGCTCTGTTGTCAATCAATAAATCACTATTTCTAAAAGGAAAATAATTTGAACATTTGATCTAAGCACATGATATTATCTACATTACATGATCAATCAAATGTAAATAAATTAACTAATTAAATTAATTGCAAAAAAATTGCAAAATCCTAACACTGATCATTAACTTGAGATACATAACCTATAAAATATCTATAATTCTTGAAATTAATTTTCTAACAGATCTTGATCAATAAATGTGCATACAATCTTAGATAGGAGATTTACATGGACCACCTAATAATCTAACCTAGGCTCATCTCCCTAAATGCATGCAGAGAATTCAGTTATTCATATTTAAATCACTAGCATGATAATCTAAATAAAAACACTTTATTAAACACTAATCTAATAATCACCAAATAACAGTAAAAAAAGGTTTACTTAATAATAATAACAACTTGATATCAGGTATCGCGCAGGGATAAGGAAGAATCACAGCCAATGATCAAAATTCGAAAATAATTATTATGTCAAATTAATGGCAATAAAGCGTCGTGCAAAGTAAAGAGCAATCAAAAAGACATGATATTCAGCAATAAATAATAAAAATAAATAAGATCTAAAGTTGCAGTTGCTGAAAAAAAAGATACAAGTCGCCACCTCTCCGACACGATTTTCAAAAGAGCTAAATAAGTAAACCCCTAAAAAAAGTACTTTTGCAGCCTCCTCTCTTGTCCCTTATATAATATTAGATATTTTTCAAAACAAACCTACAAATCTAATTATTGCAAAGCACCCACACAGTGCCATTGACAGCCAATTATAATATTTCCACTTTTACACAAAAGCCTCTCGAAATTAGTCATTACCTAATAATTCTTTTCGACTTGGGCTCGGATTCTGTAATAGACTAATATAGATAGTCAAATGAATCAATTAGCAAATGCTCTCAATATGAAAGTTGTAAATCTTCGGAGTCTCTTCCTTCCGTAAACATCTTGAATGACCTCATTTGAAATTTTGCAGAAGAAATTATGACCAAAACACCTCAGCATATTTAGAAAGTATCCTTCGATCTTCATTATTGAACTTTTTGTACAGATCAAGCCATTCTCCTTACTTCTTCTTTTCTTGTCGATCGAGTACCTTATTTGCATAGACACTAAAACATATTCAAGTAGCAATTATTTATATACAAAATAGAAAAATATGAGGTAAAAATGACGTAAAACTGTGCTAATCAGAGCCAATCAGCTTCAGATTCAGAGATATCCCCATACTACCCGCAGACTACATGAACTAGTATTGAGAGTCACTTGTCACTGGATTATTCATTGTGTCATTGCGTCCGCTTACCAGCCAACTGTTATAAATGAACGGGAGTTGATAATATCTCAACATAATTCTCATAAAAAGTAACTACAAAAATGCCAACGCCCCATATATAGCATCATTTGTTTACTAAAATGACGCTTTAAGTGCCGTCACTTTAGTAGGAGTGATCATTGTATCATATGTTATGAAGTTCCCAATATCTTTGAGAATTGTTGAAAAGAGACAAGATCCCATGGAGAGAGTAGACATGAGAGGTGTAGTTTGGATTCTAGAAAAGCAAATCTTTATTCCTATGTTGTAGGATTATGCTTACTAATTCGATACGTCTACTATTACATCAGCTTTGAATATGTAATGTTCTTCTTTGAGCTTCCCAAATGGTTCATCATGCATAGGATTTAGTCACAAAATTGGTGAATTATTATCCAAAGCATATAACTGAGATGGTCAAGACTCTTCTCTCAAGTCTTGAGTTCGATTCTCTTCCTGCAGGGGTTTTAGCGACGAAAACCCCTGCAGGAGTATCAGATACCTTGTTACCAAAACACCCCAATAAAAATATGAATTATTCAAAAAAAAAAAAAAAAAAAAAAAAAAAACGAAGCCCATGCCCTCTTTCGTGTTTGTTGCTTGAACCGAGTCCGCGCGATAGTTTGAAATATACTTTGATATAATCTATTTAATGAAATAGCCGGCATCAATATACCTACTACTTGGAAAAAAAAAACAAAATCTCTAGGATTTTCTCTCCTTAAAGATGACATTAGATTATTTGGCATGTCTAGCCTCTTAAAAATCTCATTCTTTCACAGAAGTAGTAAAATATTTGATAATCTCCAATAAAAGTTTCGACCGTTGAACAGGACAGCCATCTTCCCCAACAAAACCTTATTCATATCTTATAAGGATATTATTAGGATTGTGACTGAAATACGTCGTGAAGGTAAACGAAACTTCGGAGATTAAAGAAACGGACGTACACAAGGAGCTGTGCAGTATAAGTCGACTTATACTTATTATAATCGACTTATGATAAGAATTAGTCAACTTACACTTTGTATAGTCGACTGGTCTTGCAAACAGAAAAAAGGGTCTTGGATTTTTGATAGATTAGTCAATACTTATGTATAGTCGGCTAATAGACATGATTAATCATCGACTAATATCAGTTCTGTTGTTTTTTCTGAGTCTATTTTCAGTTTTGAATTGGATTCGAGTTTTCTTTCTTTTGAGGTGGTAATCGTTCATATTGATGGAGTTCGTATAGAATTAGGAGCCTCTTATGGTCTACAAATAACCCCTTGGGAGTAGTCTTTAATGTAGTTCAATTCAATTCAAGAGAGATTTGTGTGAGAAGTTTTAGCCATAAGAGTTCGTTATTCTAGGCAGCCATCAAAACGCTTGTAATCTTCTTTGCGAGAGGTGTAAGTATTTCTTATTATACGCCCGTAAAATTTAATAAAGTTTCTCCCCTTATCCCATGAATGTACCCACGATCTATTTGATCAATAGAACCATATTAAATTGTGTGTTGGTTTTTTATACTTCGGAATATCTTTTTCTCTTTTCTTCTCGTTGCTCGGCGACTCTTTGTTACTTCCGCTGTGTCGCCGCGACGATTGATCGTGGGGGCCATCCATTCATAACAATTGGTATTAGAGCATACAAATTGTTATCTCAATAATTGATATCAGAGCAAGGTCAACTTGAAGATGTCCGCAATGAAGTTCAATATTCCTGATTAGTCTCTAATATTGCATAATTTATACTACATTTGCACATTATCTTATATAAAATACTGCTAATAATGGTTTGCTTGTGTGATCCTAGGTCCATAGTGTGTACTGAAGAAGAGACCCTAATCACCATTTAATGGGTGATTAAAGGCCTACAAAGTAACCATTGACTTTAGGAGGTGATTCTGTTAGATTAGGGAATCAAATCAGAAATCCAGAAGATCGTACTGAAAGGGAACCGAAGTGACTGTACGTAGCAGGTGGCGCTGCGTGCACCGTCCTGGTACAGCTACAAAAAACGCGGTCGCGCTAGCGTCTTGGGCCAGGGGTTGTCCCCTGGCCCCCTTTCCCCTGATGCCTATAAATACCCCCTTGGGGATGCTTCAGGGAGATACCCAGAGAGTTTAAGATTTTTGTGTTAGTTTATTTTTAGAGTTGTAGTTGTTGTGTTCTCTTCTTCTAGTTTAATTTAGCCATTAGAGTGAAAGAGAGAGAGGTGTAAAAGTTTTATTTGAAGATGACAAGCTTATACAAGTATTACTTCTCTTTCTTCTTTCCATTACTTGTTGTTTTCATTTGCTTTTTTGGTGTAATACTTCTTCTCTTACTTCTTCTCTCTTGTTGTTTTCTTTTCTTACTCATGTCTAACTAACTCTTTCTTCGCATGGCTAACTAACTACTAACCCACTAATCTCTAACAACTTGATTGATAAGCCAAATGAGTCAATAATGTCAAACAATCCTTGTGCAAACGAGAACTATGACATCTTAAGACGATGGCTCCAACTCTAACTTACTTCAAGTATTCTCTTTCTTATATTTCATGCTTAACGGGTTTTCGATGATATATAGATTGTAACCTTTACTTGTCTTTGTAAGTTAAAGGTAATCCTATTAATCTTTGTCGATACTATTTGTGCACTTGTTGCTTCCCTTATTCTCGCCTTCGATTGGATCTTGATAAGGGAATGTTCAAGTTTTGCCATGTAAAGCTAAGTTAAAGGAAGAACTTTCATTCGGTCTCCAATGTGAATTGTTCCTATGCATAAAGGATATGCTTGCTTATGATCTATCGTGAGGCTACATCTTCAAAAAGTTAGGGATTAGTGGGAGCACTTAGTAGAAAGTTAGTCATGCATTTTTACCATTAAGAAAATTCACTTTTACAAACCAACAAATCAATCCAAACAATTCTTGAAACAATACTTGTTTTCATTTCAATTCTTTATTTGATACAAAAAACTTTTTCTTTACTTCAAACAACGAAGCCGCATCAAAGCTTTCATCGCTCTCCCTTCTTGTGGATATGACCCGTATAGCCACTTTGCTAGTACGAAAGAAGAGCAAAAGCAGTAACATCGACCCACTTTTCTTTACTTATATTTGTGTATGCTTTTAGCCGATCAAATTTTGGCGCCGTTGCCGGGGAGGGAACGACTTTATTGTTCAATACTAAGGATTTTTCTTTGTTTTTGTGTGTAGGAGAATTACCAAGGAGCTAGCTATACGGGAAGCAAAGTGTTGGCCAAAGACTGCATGAGGAATTCATTTGCCCTCGAAAAATTCGTGTAAAAGCAAATTTTTTCGATTGAAGTACTAATAGAAGCTCGTCTACAGGGTTGCCGAAAACCGCTCAAATTGCTTTCTCCAATTTTTAGTTCATTTGTATGCTTCACCTTTGTACTTATATTAATTCAATAGAAATTCATTTGTTGCTAAATTGAAAATCGAATTAGACTCTTGCATTTAGGGCACGTGTCTATTTCAATTCATTTCAATTTCTATTGAAGATGCTGGAGAAAGGTACGTGTGCATTCATATAGAATAGGACCAATATTTTGAAGTGTTTTATCACTTTGAGCGTTATCTTACTGTGAATAAACTGTACAATTGCACAAGTGACATTAAGGACAAAACCCCACATAAACAAGATAAGGTAGAGATTCCATCACTTCCTTAGCCCAAAAACCATCTCCAAGTGCACTCACACAACCCAAGTCTTAACTAAAAATTGATAGTGTTGGCCCAAAGGCTATTAGCCCCAAGTTTTGATGATAACAAAACATATGTAGTTAAGTATTAACAAGATTGTCTAAAAGAGTTTCAGGTAAAGACATAGGATGATTGACGGATCCAACATAAGACTCACACATTTGAAAGCCGCGAAGATTTAGATCCCAGAGCCTAGCACCCTAGAAGAGCTCAAGAATCTAATAAAGTTGAGAAGACTATAATACAAGATTATATCTTTGCATTTTTCATTTTAATTAGGATTTATAGTCTATTTGTCAAAATCGAGATGATAGAGGTTGATAACCTTGGGATTGCCACACACACACACACATGTGATATTACTTCATGCTTTCAAACAAATTTTTATTACAAAATTTCTTACCGAGTTTCAAAAAAATGACGTTTGGAAAAATCGATTTTTGGAAAAACAAGTTTTTGGAAAAACGATTTTTAGAGAAAAAGATTTTTTATCAAAATATAGTTCAAATATTATTGGTGTTTGATCTATGATCACACTTTGGTCTTTCCAAACCCTAGAACTTTATTTTGTATCTATCCATCTAAAGAAATTTTATCAGAAAAATTAGACTTCAAAAAGCTTTTCAAATCCTGTTTTTTGGCCTAGTCTGGTCGACCACATGGTTTTCTGCTGGCAGAGCAGAACCGCTCTGTTGGTCGACCGGGCGGTCGACCGCATGCACCTGTGTGCATGCGTGCACATCGGTCGACCGGGGGTAAGAGCAGTGCTCTCTATTTTTCTCGGTCGACTGGCCAGATCGACCGACAGAGAGTGTTCACTCTCTGTTTGGGTTTCACGGTCGACCGTCCGGTCGACCACTTTCCCAACGGTCAGAAATCCGACCGTTGGCAGTCGACCGGCAGCAGAAAAATCTGCTGACTTGATGCCAACGGCTATATTCTGTTTTGTTTTTCTTGGGACTTCCCCAACGGATATATTAGCTTTTCTAACCTAGTTTTCATCCCTTATAAATAGTGGGAGTGTTATACAACTCAAATGACAAGATTTACAGGATTAAAATCAAAGTTTTTTAAAGTTTAGCCTTTTTAACAAAAGAGTTTCCCTTGAGCCAAATTTTCTAATCCTATTGTGTTTTAGCTTGAAGCTTTCTCCTCTACTTCTCTTCTAGACTTTTGCACTACACAATCCCTAAAGTTTCATCTCCTCATCTTGGTTATAAGATTGTGCATGTGAGCATTGTTTGTGGTCAAGTGTTGATCACCATTTCCTCAATTGAGAAGTTGTAGAGGTTGCGGTCTCAAGCGAGCTAGTGAGCTCTAAGTTGGTGTTGCGGCACCGTGTGAGAGAGGACAAGTGTGTCCTAAGAGTTTTAGTGAGAACTTGTATTGACGATCCGGTGGGATCAAGTATAGTGGAAATCCTTCATCGTGTTGAAGGCGGGGACGTAGAGCAGTGGCTCGAACCTCGAAACAATTTCGCGTATGCGTTTGTCCACATACCTCTAAATTCTCTCTCCTTTACTTGCACTATTATTTGTCTACTTTCTTGCAAGTTTTATTATTATTGTTGCTTATTATTAATAGTTTTTTAATTCGCATTATTTGCCACTTAGTATAGCCATCACCTATTCACCCCCCCTCTAGATAATTTCAATTGGTATCAGAGCCTAACCTAGTATTTGTTTTAACCACCTTAAGGAGATCCTCATTATCAGCTATATCTATTTATTGCATTTATTATTTGTTGTGCACTATACTTGTATTCATGGCATTAGTTGACTTCTCTAGCATCAAGTCCCCACCCAAATTTGATGGATTGAACTTCCCCATTTGAAAGGTCAAAATAAACCTATTCCAAAATCCCTAGGAGTTAGAGTTGCCAAGTAATCACCAAGAATTTATTGAACTCTCATCGATGAGAACACATAGTTCGAAGCAACTCTAAGGATTATGAGGCCAATGCTAAAGCCCAATATGCACTCACTCAAGCTTTAAATGAAGATGATCTTTCACGCATCATTAATTGCAAATATACTTATGAAGTGTGGAATGTTCTTATTATTACTCATGAGGGGATGTCGCAAGTCAAGAGATCTAAAATTGACTTGCTCCGTTCTTAATATGAGAAATTTTATATGCTTGATAATGAAGGTATAGATGATATGCTCACTCGTTTCACAAAAATACTAATGCTTTATCTTCTTTAGGTGACAATATCAACAATGACCAAAAGATCCAGAAGGTCATTAAAGCTCTTCCCAAGTCTTGGGAAGTCAAGGCAACCACCCTCAAAGAGCTAAACAATAGGGAGGAGATGGACTTCTCTGGCTTCATCGGCAATCTCAAAACCCATAAGATGGAGATGAAGGTAAGAGAAGAAAGGGAGGCACCAAAGAAGAAAGCGCTTGCTTTCAAGGCGATTCCATCCTCCTATGATGAAGAGGATTCATCGGAAGACTACGATGAAGACTTTGCCATGCTCATAAGAAAGGTGGGCAATATGTTTTACAAGAAAGGTAGACAAAGCAACTTCCGAAGAGGAAGACTCAAGGAAGATTTGAAAGAAAAGGGAGGAACCGGGTTCATGTTTTCATTGTAAGAAAACAGGACACTAATTGTCGATTGCCCCTCTCTATAAGTTACTGCCTCAAAGAGCGTACAAAAGAAGAAGAAGGCAATGATGGCCACATGGGATGACTCAGAGTCAGAATCCAAAGAGGAGATCGACACCGCACACATGTATTTCATGACATATGGCGATGATGCTTCTAAGGTAAACCTAAAAAACTCTTTAGATGATGAAGATTTAACTACGAATGAACTATCTCATTTTTCGAAGAATTACAAAGTAGGTATGAAATTTCACTTACTCAAAATAAAAAATTGAAAAAGGAAAATGATTCTTTAAAGAATAAATTTGAGCTTGTTTTAAATAAGAAAAATGAATTGTCAAACTCTTTTGAGAAAATGAAAAAGGATTTTGAAAAATATAAAACTTTCTTGTAAAGGCAAAAACCCAATCTCTACTTGTAATAAAAATGAATTTTTAGAGATCCAAAAACGTATTGAAGTTTTGAATACAACCTTAAAGAAATGTGCATTTGACATGACTAAATTTGCATCTATATTTCTAAAGGAAAATCCCAAGGGAAACACACTCATCATCATGCATCAAACACACACAAGTATGCACACACACACAAGCATGTATTTATGTATGGTAGAATATACACATGAGCACATTGTGGCCGCAAAAGTTATCTAGCAAAATTTTATTATATTAAGCTAAACTAACTAATAAAAATGTTTGGGTTCGAGAAAATACTAATCCCAAAGGACCCAAAAAGATTTGGGTACCAAAAGATACGGCGAACTTAATTGATGCAGGTACGTCGTCCTCCTCTAAGACTAAGGGGGAGATGGTGCCCGGGTGGTGGATGCATCAAAGCTCAACGATCACATCGTCACTTGCATCGCTATCAAAGAGGCACCCATTTTGAAGATTACCCATGGTTTGGTAACTTCTCCACCTGAAATTTTCTTTTATATGTATAGGATTTGTTAGTTGCATCTTTGTGATATATGCCTTACATGTATAAACTTGCATATCTATTTTTTTTTTTGTATCTTAACTATGATTAGATTGTTTATTAAATTTGTTTTGATTGCTTGTCATATTTTCCTTGTTCATATATCAAGATTTTGTTAAAATAATATTTTATAAGAACATTGTCAAAATAAAGATTTATTTAACTAAATTATACAAATAAATAGAGATGGCAATTGTGAGTCTAAACTCTTATTTAGAGGAATATCGAGAAGAAGTTCAGAACCCTTAACGGGGTATTCAGCTTCAACATCTCATGTTTATCGCTTAATTAATAAATGGAAATATATTGTTAATAAAAATAAATAAATATAAAAATAAATTTTTTGTTTTTCATGCCAAGTAAGATTTAAATTGATTTCAACATCATTTTTATGATTATATAAGAAAAATATACATTCTTTTTAAAAGGGAAATTAACTTAAAATTTAAAATTTAAAAATAGGTTTTTGAACTGTTTGCAGCTGTGCCGGTCGACCGAGCTGGCCTGGCATAGGCCCGGTCGGCCGGGAGGTCGGCCGACTCAGCATGGAACAGAAAAAAATTTCTGCCTGTAGCCGGTCAACCGGGCAGTCGACTGGGAGTCGGGTAAACCTGCAGTTTACCCGGTTGCTTTATAAAACCCTAACTCCCAATTTTTCTCTCCTCTTCTCCTTCGACCACCTCTATCACCTCTCCTCCCTAATCTCTCAACCCTAAACCCATTCCAACTCCTTTCCAGCTCTCCAAACCCCCAAATTCCTCCATAAAAAATTGAGAAATTTGCTTTCAGGCTCCAGATCTACACTTTCTTTTGGGATATTTTCTTGATTTTCAAGGTATAATCTATTATCCCCTAAATCTCTTAATTTTCCTTGTTATTTCTAAGTTCAATTATTTAGATCTTTCTATTTTTGTGCCTAATCTTGCTAATCCATCAACTATGTCTAAAAGATCTCGATCTGAAAAGGGAAAAACCCCCGAATCATCATCCACCCCATTTGTTTCACAAAATGCATCTTATAAGTATGCCCAAATTTCTGCTAAAAAATATTATCTCAGGTAGAACTGTGGTGCTCAGTGATTTTGAACACCTCAATCTAGCAAATATTCTAGGATCCAGTTCTTTAGAAGATTTTGTCACCATGAAGGAACCAGTTTATCCTGAATTGGTGCTCTATTTTTACTCTAATCTCTCATTTGAACAACATCACATTAGATCAAGAGTTATGGGCAAAGACATTAATATATCTCTTAAAAAATTTGCTAGTCTCCTACACCTCTCCTGTGAGGGGGTAGATATTTATAACATTGATCTGCATGAGTTTGATTATCCTGATAGTGAGTCTGCCCACACCGCATCTACCCTTCTTCACGATGATGACAACCCTGGCTTAGTTAAGAATGAAGAGGTGAAGTACTATATTCTTACCACCCAAATCCTGGCTAAGATCATGTTCTATAACCTCCTGTCAAAATCAGGAGAGTATAGTTACGCTAGGGGTTCTGCTCCCTTGTCATCTATTGCCTTCTGAAAGGCATTAGAATCAACATCCCTAAACTCATCATCAACTACATAACTTCTGATCATCTTCTTGTCCCAAACCAGCACTTACC